>CAJVSB020000140.1:0-80897 GCA_911865555.2 Thlaspi arvense
TCATATCAACTGTTCTTCTTTTGGTTCACCATCATATCGTAGAAGCAAAGTTTGTAAATATTAAATAGCCACTAAGAATCATAGGTTATGTTATGTCATATATAACTCTGATCGGGTGCACACAATCGATAATATTTGAAGGTAGTAAAATCATGAAAGAAAATAATCATTAAAACATATTGAGCGCTACTATACTGTGTAGCCTAAACCACGGGTCATCATTGCAAGCTAGACTAACATATTCTGTGGCGTTTGAGACTCCATTAGGTTCAAAGTCATAGTATAAGTGCGACATTTCAACCCAAGGAGTTTCCTAGCCTGTTTTTACTAACATGTTTATTAGCATTTTTATATAGTTGTAGGATTATATTAGGTTAAGTTATGAGAAATTGCAAAAATTTTTTAAAAGAAAAATAATTCCATTTAAATTTCAATTCTCTTGTCTTCAATCTTAAAGAGAGGAATTTAAGTGTTAAATGGGTTTAATTAAGGGCTCAGGAAATCCTAGAAAAGAATTCTGAAATTTAGTTTAAAATGGATGAAAATTATTTTTGTAGGAAAAACTTAAAGATAATTAAGGGATTATTGGTATTTATTGAATTAAAAATAAAATTATTTGAAAAATATGCATGTAGATGAAATCAATTTCATTGGAGGATCATGTTATTAGGGACTTAATAGAAATTTCCTAAAAAATTTGGGGCCAATTGACAAAAATTAGAGGTTTTGGGGTCAAAATGTAAATAAGTGAAAGTTGAGGGACCTATTTGTAAATAGGCCAAGGTTAGGTCGGTTAAGTGCTTTATAAGCCTTGAAAGCCTATAGAAGCTCCATATTCTCGTGCCATCTAGAGAGGGAAAGAGCCAAGGGAGAAGAGAATAAGAAAGGGAGAAGAAAAATCAAGAAATCATGGGAAGAAAATTTTGCAAAAATTCCAGAAAAATTGTTTTTATGCAATTTTTGTTGTGGATTTTCATGCTATATCTATATTCCCTCCATTTTCTTGAAGAAAGCAAGATTTTTAAAGGGATTTAAGATGCTGAATTTTATATGAAATGAACACTCTAGAGAGATGAAACCTATGGTCATGCTAGTCTTGGATGAAATGTGTTGAAATCTTGAATTGGTTTGAGAAATCCTTGTTTTTGTGAATTTATATGAGCCTTCTATGCTGGTTATGAGGCTGAAATTAGGGTAAAGGAAGGGTGGAATTTCGTAGGTGTGAGAAAAGAGGGAGAAAATTGAAAGAAAAACAAGAAAGGAGTGTTGAAACACAAATCTGAAACATATGATGGCTTGCTGTATTTTTTTGCAGAAAAAACTCTCACTTGGCTAAACCATTAAGGCTAGTAGTAGGCTAGATTTTGGTTCAATTTCAATGCTAATGAGTGATTTAGGAAGCATACAAGTTAACTTGAGAGGATAAATTAAAGGCAACCTCAAATTATAGCTCAAACTTGAGTTACACCACCCAAACTCAACTAGGATGACAATGAGCCATAAGCTGGAAATTGTGGTCTGCTGTCCGGTAAATTCTAGGCCTTTTCCATAGGAATTTGGCTGGGGTCAAAACTTAAAAGTTGTAGGCCTTCAAGTTATTGAAGCACAACTTTAGGAATCAATCTAATCTGACCATTCTAGCTCAAGTTATAAAGCATTTCATTGAAGTATGCCCAAAGCCATTGACTGTAAAACAAGTGATAGCCATGACTTATTATTGGGCTGGATTCGGCCTCCTTCTATTCAAAATTGGATGTAGATCAAAATAGCAAAGTTGTGAACCTTTTAAATATCTTTACAACCCCACTTGAGTGACATCAATTTAAATTGTATAGCTCAAGTTATAGCGCAAAAACCGACTAAAGGTCCAGTAACAGTTTTATGTTATCAACCCAACTTTCGGGCCAGTTTTGGACTTCTAGAAGGTAGAATTGGATTAAGCCCAAAACATGAAAATTATAGCCCATTAAGGTAGGTTTAAAAACACTTTTTGAATTGGGTCATTCCAAGTTTTGTAGTTTCATATATTAGCATTTACTATACAATATGTCAGAAGTTTCGAGATTTTAGTAGTAGGAAGATTATTTTCCTTAAAAAAGAAATAACTATAGCTCATTTCTTGAACATGAACATAAACTAGCATTCATAAGTTGATAATGGTTTGTACATTAATATTCTTAGAAATTTGGACCACATACATAGGAGATAATGTGACATAAAAGTAGGGAAGAAAAGAGAGAACTTAGCTATAATGTTATTCAACACGTGCACTCATGTACTTATTCATTCATCTATATTTTGGACATACCATTGATCATATACAACATTCCATATTAGGAGAAGTTCAACAGTTAAGCAGTGAAGTCGACAGATTTGGTTATGAACATATACAGTACCAACAATGGTGAGTGACATCTTACTAATCTTAGTTATTTTCCCAAAATATGTTTCTAATAAATAAAAAAAAATCTATTTTTCTGAAATATTCTATGTTGATATATAAAATTGAAAACATGTCAGCTATGTTCTGATTTCAGTCATATGATGGATTTGACGATATTCAAATATTATGACATAGCATAATATTTGAATCCAATAGAGGATTCCAGAGTATTACAGAGACTGTAGACTATGTTAGTCTAGCTGAAGGAATAGCGGCAGCCCTCAGTACAGATTACACAGTGCAGTAGCGCCTGACATGTTTTTGTGAATTTTTATGTTATTATGATTTTACTACCCTCAGATGCACCATTATCGGTTGTGTACACCAATCAGACCACACACGTGATATATGCATCATAATTCTTATTATTTCAGATTTTTTGTGCTTCCTTGACTTTCTAAAGATACATGGACTGATATCTTGGTTTGATGATTATTATGCAAACATGATTTTTTGACATAGATGTGATTTTTCTGATTTAAGCTTTCTTATGGATTTCCAGACTTTCAGCATTTCTAGCCACAGTGGTTCATCTCATAATCTGTTGTTACATAGACTTGAGTTCCTTGAGCAGAATTCATATGTTATGTTTATTATGTTGAAATTTTATGAAGAAAGGTATGTTTAGCTATGGTATGATAAAAACGTGACGGTTTCCACTAAAATTAGGCACTGTGCCATTCACTGGGACGAATGTCTCATTCTCCCATTTTTCCCTATGCAGGAATTAGCTTAGACAGTAGTATTGCATCATATGTAGTGGAGGTTGGGCAGCGTAGTTAAATCAATTAAGGTGAGCATGTATACTATCTTAGACAATTGTAAAGGCATGCTAGATAGATGAGAAAATAGTTAAATGGTAAAAGATTAGAGTAAGGTTACAGTAGGTGATGTGCTAGTACGTCAGGATACGGTGGTACATCAGCTGCTGCCTGGCTATCATGTCTTACCGGGCCAGTAGAGGTAGGGTGTGACAATAAGAGTACTAAATAACTATCTATCCTAGGTGGCTACTTGACATACAATCTGAATGCACAAACACCAAAATATTAGAAAACATAAAAAAAAGTCCAAGTATATTGAAGGGTAGAACATAAGCACTCTATTTCAAGTTTTGCCACCAAAAGCACATGCAGGGTTGCTCAACATAGTACCTTGTCATAAAAATTCCATTTTTGGTTTTAAACTCTAAGGTTAAAAGTATACCACTCACTGTGTGTATAATCTATGCATGCTTGGTCTGCTTAGCTTGAATTGGATTTGAGTCAACCTTATTTTATGTATCTACAAATGTAGAGTGTGTGGAACGTGAATATAATGCCATGGATGCATGATAAAATGTATGCAAATGCTAAATGGTTTAGCTCATTGTTGCCATAGTTTGTACTTTTTCTTAAGTCTTCATGTTTTCCTTCCTTTTATTTCTTTGTATCCTCAAGTCCCATGTTTTTATCCCTTTTCTTAGCTTAATTATGTTAAATTTTAGCTTGCTTGATTGTTCTTTAGAAAGCTCCCAAGTCCATCTTTCCAAATTTCTAGGTTAGAAATCTTATGCACATTGATATTTGAGATAAATCTTAAGTTAGGTTTTCATCTATTCTTTCTTGATTTGCTGCTATAGTGTTTTCTTTTGGAACTTCCTTTCATTTCTTTTTAATCGTTACCGCACACCCTTAGAGGGGCATGAAACCTTCCAAATTTAGTCTCTTAATTCTCCAAGTTTTACTTACAATCTTAACTCACACATTCTACATTACACTTAATGAGGTTTTTGCTAAGGTTCCAAGCTAGTTTGAGCCAATTTTCCTTATCTTTTTATTAAGTTGCCTTAATTACTTCCTAAGCTATGGATTGGCTTTAATTTAAGACCTTATCAAGCCCCTTGAAAGCCCCAAATAATTGCTTAGGAACTATAAGTTTTTGCAGAAAAATTTCTACAATGAGTTTTGCTTAGATAAGGCTCCAATTTAGTTCTCTAACCCTTTACTTTCTTTTGGTTATCCACTCCCTCCATCTAATCACTAATTGAGCTTGCATTTAAGCCTATTTCCTACCCCAATTTTGTAACCTACATATAGACACATTGCAAAATAATTTTATGCAACCTCACTCTCATTGCCAACCTAGATATCTCTCATCTTTTGTCAAGATTATAGTTTCTTCTCTATATATTATTTTGCATTTGACTAAACCACTTCCTAATGCAATCATTACCATTGAATTTTGAACCAGAATCAAGCCCTTGTCTTGCCCTAATTGATTTGGCCAACCTGGAGTTTTCTGCTGAAAATATTTCTGCACTTACACCTATGACTTTTTCTTGTGTTTTTAGCTTAATCTCCTTACTTTCCTTGCAAATTTCTCTCCTTTTTCTTACTCCCACCTGATGCCTCTATTTCCTACCATGTTTTCAGTTTCATAAATGATGTATAGATACACAGTAAGTCCATAGAAACACTTAAGTTTCAAAAAACATATGTTTCTCACAAAATTTATGCAAAAACACCAAGTAAATAGGTTTACTCTCTCTCTAGAATTTCGGCTAGCATGCTCCCATTTTCAGCATCAAAACCACTTCAAAATCCTTTGTTTCGTCACGCAAATGGTAGTAGAGTAGATAAAGAATCAAAATCTACAAATTTTCTAATGCAAAAATGGAAGTTTCTAAAAAATTTTGGAATTTTTCTTACCTATTTTCCTTTTATTCTTCTTCTTTCTTCCTTTCTTCTTCCCTTCCTCTCTCTCCTTCTAACTTGCACGAAATTGTGGGGGATTTTTCTGGAGCCAAAGGGCTTAAATACCCCCATAAGTCGGCACAATCTCCCTTACCAAAATGATTAAAATGCCCCTCTTTACACATATGTCCTCCTTGAGTAAAATTCCACTTTTAACCCTAGAAAATTATTGTAATACCCCTCTACCCACCCCAAACTCATGGTCTTGAGTAGGTTTAGTCACTAATAATTTTTCATAATTTTATTTATAATAACTTGCATAAGTTAGGGTTTTGCATTTCTAGCTTTGGTTTTCTTTAAAATTTTCTTTCACTATCCTATAAATCACACATTCTAATATTTTTTAAGGTTCTTTTAAGCCTTTCTAAGGTTGTAGACAAGCAAAAATAAATTAATTTCCCTAAGTTTTAATTTTCTTAAAATATGCATGCTATTTATGTGATACATGTTATGTATGAAAATGTATGAAATGTGTAATGCAATCTTAAGTGTCAAGGTCGTGCATTCCAAACTTGATTTGGAATGTTGCAAATTCACACTCTTAAAAGAAATTCATTCTTAAAATTAAGTACTTGTAGTCTGAACAAGTAAGGATATTTGTCTTTTATGTTTTGCTCCTTTTCCTAGGTTATTTCCTCTCTATCCTAACTTCTCCATAACACCTTCACTAATGGTACTTGTTTCAATCTTAGCTGCTTAATTTCCTTGCCAATAATCTACATTGGTTGTTGCATATAGGACGGATCTTTTTTAATTCCACCAGTGGGGTCGAAAGAATATGTGTAGGATCCACCACATATTTTCTCAAAATTGGTATATGGAATACATTATGATCTAAGATAGTTTTGATGGTAGTGCAAGTCTATAGGCAACTGTGCCCACTCTTTCACTGATGTCATAAGACCCATATACCAAGAGTCAATTTGCCTTTCTTACCAAAATCTTAAAACATTGTTCTAAGGGAGACTTTAAGAAAGACTATATCACCTGCTTTAAAATACATATCCTCATGCTTTGGTCAGAGTAATTTTTCTATCTATCTCAAACTGCTTTTAGTCAATCTCTAATAATCTCCATCTTCTTTACTACAACTTGAACTGTGCTTGGCCCTAGTAGTTTTCTCTTTCCTTCTTCATCCAAATGAATTAGCATCCTACACTTCCTCACACACAAAGCTTCATAAGGTGCAATTCTAATGCTTGAGTACTAATTATTGTTATATGCAAATTCTGCTAACGGTAAATGATCACCCCAGCTACCTGAAAACTCTAAAACACACACACATTACATGTCTTTTAGTGTTTGAATAGTCTTTTCTGACTGCCATTTGATGTGGGTGGAACATAGTACTAAAATGTAATTTAGTGCCCAAGGCCTTCTGTAAGCTCAACTAAAATCTCAATGTAAATCTAGGATCTCTGTCTGATACTATGGACACTAGTACACCATGTTTGCTGATTATCTCATTTACATAAATTTTAGCCAATATGACTAGCGAGCTTAGGGGTGAAATGAGTTGAGCTTGCTCACGAGCGGCTCTTGATTTAGTTTGATGATTGGTTAAACAAGTTATGCTAAAAACAAAATGAGCAATACATGAGCTAAATTTTTTAGCCCATATAAAAATTTGAGCTGAGCTTGGGTTAACGAAAGTTTGACTCATTTGGTTCACGAGCTGGCTCGATATGTATATATATATGTATAGATGTATATATATGCCTAATTAACTTGTGAAATTTGATTGTTCTTTTTTTAATTCTCAATAAATTACATTTATAAAATAACTTTTTTACTATTGAAAATAACTTTGAAAATAGAATAATTAAACATAAGTTAGTTAGAAATTATAATTATGACATAATATTTTCTCACATGTCAAAAATAATTTGAATCTTTCTATAATTAAAACTTTTTATTTTGATATTAACTCAAATTATAAATAAAGAGATTGTTAATGTTGCTTAAATGGGATATATAAATTATCAATTTTTTTTAAATTTTTTTAATAGATGAGCTAATGAGCTAAGCTGAGCCGAGTTGCTTGTGAGCTTAGTGCGAGCCAACTCTGAACTAAGAAAGTAGGCTCTATTAAAAAATGAGCCGAGTTATGAGCTGACTTAAATTTAAGTGAGCCGAGCCTAAGTTGAGACTAACTTAGCTTAGTTAGACTCGTTTCCACCCCTAAGCGACATAGTGCTTTAAATTTGTAATAAATGTGCTGATTTTGTCAACTATCAACAATAACCCATATAACATCATTTCCTCTTCTGGTTACTAGCAATCTCGTCACAAAGTCCATAATAATGTGTTTCCCATTTTCATCTTGGAATTGATAGTGGCTGTAATCTACCCTCTAGTCCTTGATGTTATGTTTTAACTTGTGGACACACCAAGCATCTAGAGACATAATTTGCTATCTCCCTTTTCATTCCATTCAAGTAGTGATTTTGCTTCAAATTTCTATATATCTTAATACTTCCAAGATGCCTAGCATATGTTGAACAGTAGGCTTCTTCTATTATCTACTCTCTTAATTTTCCCACCTTCGGTATGCATACCTTTTCTCTAAATACCATTGTACCATCTTCCTTTATTCTAAATTCACTTCTTTTCCATTTCTAACCCTTTATACTATTTTCACTATGGATCTTGGCTTTAATCTTAGAAATCAGTGTAGGTCACACATGGAATTAAGCTAGCAAAGCTTCTTGCTCAGTTATTGATAGCTATGCATTTAAGGATCTCAACTCCACTAATGGTGGCACATAAAATGTCTGTAAAGCAGTAACCATTCTCAAAGATTTCCTACTACGGGTATCAGCTACCAAATTTGCCTTTCTAGGTGGTACTCAATAGTGTAGTTATACTCCTTTAATAACTTCACTCATCTTTGCTATCTAAAATTTAACTCTTTTTGGATCAGAATATATCTAAGACTTTTACAATCTGTGAATATTTAACATTGTTCTCTGTATAAGTAGTGTCTCCAAATCTTCAAGGTGAAAACTACTGCAGTGGGCTCCAAATCATAAGTGGGATAGTTCAATTCATATGGCCTTAAGTGGCGAGATGCATAAGCAATTACTTTCCCATATTGCATTAGAACACATCCCCATCCCTTCCTAAAAGCATCACGGTATATGGTGTATCCTTTTTCACTCTCTAACAATGTAGGTACTAGTGCAATAGTTAATCTCCTTTTTAATTCCTTAAAACTCTTTTGACAATCTTCAGTCCATTCAAACTTTGCATTCTTCCTAAGAGCTTAGTTAGAGAAACTATAATGGAGAAGTTCTCAACAAATCTTCTGTAATACCCTGCCATTCCTAGAAAACTTCTCACCTCCGTGACATAGTGGGTGGCTCTTATTTAAGTACAACCTTTGTCTTCTAAGAGTTGGCCAACAGACCCTTAGTTGATATTATATGTCCCAAGAAGACTACTCTATCAAGCCAAAATTCACATTTGTTTAACTTGGCAAATAACTTTTTCTCTTTTAATGTCTGTAATGCAATCCGTAAATATTAAGCATGCTCCTCTCTACTCTTGGAATATATGAGTATATCATCAATATACACTACCACAATTTCACCTAGGTAATGTTGGAACTATTAGTCTCAAGGTTTCATATTTATTTTGATAATAACATAACAAATTAAAATTATTATATCTATATAATTATGATGGACAATATTGACAATTTATATTGTTAGTTTTTCATTTGGAGATACATACACTTTATGTTATGCTAGAAAGTAGGATTGTCAAATTGGACATACATGTAATAAATTGATCATATCCTATTATACAAAATTACAAAAATAGAAAGGTTAATTTTATATGAAACTATACTCAAATACCTTTATTTTGATGCATAATTTGACTTAGACACCCATTTATATTGAAGCAGTTGTTATATCAATTTTGTATATTGTCTTCTGAAAAAGTCAATATTGAAATCTGTACTACATGAGTTTTAAATAGTGAAACACATGTTATGATGCTACTAAAATTTCAATTTTATTTTCTTTATAAAATAGATGTGCTAAGCTTTAATGAATATATTACATACACATTTTACACTTTAGTTGAGAAGATACATATTTTCTAAATAAGCCATCTTGTTAAGTCACACTATCACTAGAAAGAATGAGTATACTACAATATTTTAGTCATAACTTAAAGTATAAAAATTTATTCTATACAAATCTAATTCAAAATGAAGGTAGACATTATGACCTTTGCAAAAATATATAATTTATTATTTTGGTTGAGAATTCTAGTCTCTAGATAATTTTGAAGTTGATAACAAATTCTAATAGAAATTTTTTTTTGTTTGACTTGTACTTAAAAGATAGATCATTTCTCTCAAATATCTAGTTATTATCTAATTTTTTCTAGGATTTGTTGAATGTTGGAAGCTATTTTTGTAAATTTTTGAAGTAAGACTATGAACTGTTGCTGTTGATAGAAGAGTAAAATTTGTTTTCTTCCATCTCACAAAAGGCCAAGAGTTGTCCAACTCTCTAACATTTCTTTGGTGATTTTGCCTATAAAAAGAGTATAGATTGAAGGAGAAGTATCTAAGAGCAAGCTCTTAAAGTCTCTTTAATCTCTCTCTTATTCTTTGTTATATTGTCTACTATTTGAAAAAAATAGTGCCTAGAGCAAATTGTTTATTTTTGAGAGTGCTTCTTTGAAGTGAAATTATTTTGTACAGGAGTGGTAGCTAATCCTACTTAAGAGGAATTACTACATTTCTACTATATCTCTACTACACGTTGTATTGGTTTTTAAAGCTCACCAAATCAAAAGCTTGTTTGTAATCGGTCATTCTTGCCTCCATCAAGCGTAATGGATTTAGTAAAACCTTGATCGGTTGGAGCTCGAAAGAGTGGATGTAGACTTGGATATAAAATCGAACCACTATAAAAGGAGTTGGCATTTCTTACCTCTACTCTCTTTATTTTACTTAAAGTTGTTTTGTATCTACTTTGAGTAAATTTAATTGTATTAAGTTTTATTACAATACCTTGGATTTTCTTTTGGAAAAATAGGAACACCCTATTCAACAAATTCATAAATGCTACAGGTGGATTCATTAACCCAAGAAACATTATCAAAAACTTATAATGCCCATACGTTGTCCTGAATGTAATCTTTGGTATATCATCTTCATTGATCTTAAGTTGATGATACCATGACCTTAAGTTTATCTTGGAGAATACCTGAGTACATTGTAACTAATTAAATAAATCTTCTATTCTTGGCAATGGGTACTTGTTTTTGATTGTCACCTTATTTAAATATCTATAATCCATACATAATCTCAAGGTGCCATCTTTCTTCTTTGCAAATAGGATTGGTGCTTCCCAAGGTGAAGTGCTTGAATGGATAAACCTTTTATCAATTAACTTCTACAATTGAGTCTTGAGTTCCTTTACTCTATTAGTGCCATTTTGTAAAGAGCATGTGCAATGAATTGTGTATCAGGAATTAAGTCTTTCACAAACTCAACCTCTTTGTTTGGTGGTAACCTCGGCAACTCGTTTGGAAATACATTTGAAATTCATTTACCATATATATGTCTTCTAATTGAACATTTTTGCTTCTTTAGTAACCATATGGGCCAGATAAGGTTCACAACCTTTCTTGAGTAGTTGTAGCCATTAGTGTTGAGATAATACAAATCGGCAAGATAAATCACTCGTCCGCAAAACATACTTTTCTACAATCTAGTAATTGTAAACTAACCTCCTTTCTAAAATAATCAACTTGTTCCTTATAAGTTGTTAACCAATACATGTCCAAAATCATGTCAAGGTCATATATGTCTAGTTGTATTAAGTCTCTTGTTAACTCAACTCCCTCTATGGTAATCTTGCAGCCTTTATACACTTGTTTTGCTATCAAAGTCTTCCATATCGGTGTAGGGATGGCTATACTCTATTTCAATCTGTCTGGTCTCAAAGCTTGTATAGTGGCTAATGCAGAAGATATGAAAGAATCTATGGATCAATAGTCAGTTAAAACATATGCATTAGTGTTAAAGATAGATATCATACTAGTGAGAACGTCTGAAATAGCCCTTACTTTGGTCATAAGAAAAACACAGGCCTCTACTTTAGGTCTATCTGGTGACACTCCCTATTTAGCAGTTGGGCTCTATTGCTTTAGCTGGGGCTCTTTGTTGTGTCTCTTGTGAGGTGGATGCCCCAACACTTTAAATTGCCTATAGACAGTCCCTCCTAAGATATCCTTTCTACCCACACTTATAACATTCTCCTGAACGCCTCATGCATTCTGCCTTGTGGTTATTCCTACAAGTTGGACATTATGGGGCCCATGCTATCAACCTCCCTATTGTGAAACCACTCCTGCTAGCTGCACTCTCAATCCCTTTAGCTCTTGAAGCCTTATTGCTCCTTAGTACTATAGCAACAGACGGTGGCTTCCTTTGGACTATGCTAGCGATAGGTATTGATCCTATCCTAGGTGTACCTGAACCCTTTCATCTCTGGTCATCGGTAGAGTAGTCATCTATCTTTTCTAAGTTTATCTTTCTCTCCTATAAAATGTACCTCACAGTGTACTTTTCTTGGATCTCTCATTTCTCTTGTGGGTGTACCTAGTCTTGATCTTCTCTACTTTCGTAGCGTGCTCCACTAAATTTATCACACCCTACTCTTACTTGAGCAAGGCATGACAATAGGGCAAAAACTGCCTACTATAGAGTCTAAAATTTGGCAGCATAATGGCTACTTAACCCCTATTTAGTAATCTGTTGATATACCTGTGTCACTTGTAATAGTAATATAATTTCATCTACCATGCATAACTATGCTCAAACAGTAAAGCACATATCATCTCATGCATATCCCATATATATATCCATATTCACACACCAATGTATTAGTAAAACAAATATACATCACAACTAAACCATGGCAACTGCTTTCTACTCCAATCCTATTACATCAACCCTCATTCTATTGAGAATATCTAATATAAGGTTACATAATTACAAGCCAAAAACAAGTGTAAGAGAATCCTGTTAGCCTAACCTCCAACTACTATGTAGTGAAATCCTGATGTAGGTATTAGAAAGTCTAGTTAAAATCTGCAAAATATAGGGGTATAAGGACTAAGTTCCAAGTGAATGGCATACAAACTAAACTTAGTGAAAACAGGGTATGTTGTAGTAGTGTTATACACAAATGATCTTTTGAAAATAATTTGATCATAGAAATCCAAAGTAGAAACATCACAATAAATTCAATCTCAACTCAGCTATGTAAAATATCTTCCATAAATCAATAGCAAGAAAATATAGAAGAAATAGGTTCATTCATATCATCTATTTTTTCTTCTGGTTCACCAGTATAACATAGAAACCAAGTCTATGAAATTTAGTAGGTACAAGGAATCATAAATCATGTTGTAGCATATATAACCCTGATCAGGTGTACACAACTGATAATTTTTGAGGGCAGTAAAATTATGAAAACATAAAATCAACAAAATATGTTGAATGCTACTATACTGTGTAGCTGCAACTATAGGTGCCCACTCCAAGCTAAACTAATACAGTCTGTAGTGTCTAAGAAACCAATGGGTCCAAGGTCCTAGTATATGTTTATAGAATAATCACCTATACCATATGGGAGCCTGATTTACCAATTTGAGTGTTAAGTATCAAAATATCATAGAACATCATAAAGGTACCAAGTATATTGAAAGCAAAACATAAGCACTCTATTTCCCTGTTTTGATACAAACGTACATGTATGATTCTCCTAAGACATCGTTTGTATTATAAAACATGCATTTGGGTTTAAAAATACTAAGATTAGAGGGTATGCCACTCATCATATATATAACCTATGGACACTTAGTTTGATTGGTTTGAGCTAGATCAGAGTCAATCTTATTTTATGTGCATACAAATGTAAAGTGTGTGGAACATGAATATAGTGCCATGGATGCATGGAAAAATGTATGCAAGCATTATGGAATTAAGGTTTCTTTTTCTATAGTCTTTAAGTCTCTTTAAATTTGCCATGCTTTTCCTTCTCTTAAGCATTTCCTTTATCTATAATCATTTCATCCTTACCCCTTTTCTTAGCTTGGTGGTATAAAATTCAGCTTACCTAGTTATCTTTTAAGAGGCTTATAATCCACTTTTTAGGTCTCTTAGGTAAAGGAAATTATTAACATTTTCCCTTGAAATAGTCTTTAAGTTGGTTTCCATTTCTTCTTCTTTGGTTTGCTACCCTTGGTACCCTCCTGTAGTTCCTTTTCTAGCCTCCTTTTCAAGGTCCATTTCATGGCTTTAATAGTCCCTAAAATCACCCTTTTAGTTCTCTAGCTTATTCAGTATGCTATATATACGCATAATGTATAGTATACTTGAACTAGGTTTTATGAAAACCTTAAGCTAAGCATGTCTATTTCTCTCCATTGTTTTACTAAGTTATCTTAGTCATTTCCTAAGCTATGGATTGGCTTTGATTTAAAGCCTTATTAAGTCCCTAAAGGCCTAAATAAGTGGATTAGTATGCTGAAATTTTTGCAAAAAATGCTGCACTCCCTTATCTTAGTTCCCTAATTAATTTGGCATATGCTTAGTTTGGGGTTGGTTTTTTAACTCACTCCCATTTTCAGCATCAAGACCACTTCAAAATCCTTTGTTTTTTTTAGGCAAATGGTAGTAGAGTAGAGAAAGAATCAAAATCTACAAGTTTTCTAACACAAAATGGAAGGTTATAGAAAATTTTAGATTTTTTTTTTTTTAGCTATTCTCCTTTTTTTCTTCTTCTATCTTCCTTTGTTCTTCCCTTCTTCTCTTTTCCCCCTAGCTTGCACGAAATTGTGGGGGATTTTTCTGGAGCCAAAGGGCTTAAAATACCCCCATAAGTCGGCTCAAGCTCTCTTACCAAAATGACTAAAATGCCCTATAATAACTTGTATAAGTTAGGGTTTTCCATTTCTAAATTTGATTTTCTTTCACTATCCTATAAATCTCACCTTCTAGTATTTTCTAAGGTTCTTCTAAGCCTTTCTAAAGTTGTAGATAAGTAAAAACAAATTAATTTCCCTAAGTTTTAATTTTCTCAAAATATACATGTTAAGAGTGTAATGCAGGTTATGCATGAAAATGTATGAAATGTGTAACATATGTTTAAGTGTCAAAGTTGTGCATTTTAAACTTGGTTTGGATTGTCACACTAGACATCTCTTCTTCAAACCTTAAATCCTGCAAAAAAATTATAGCACTCTCCCTAGGGTCCCTAATCTCACAACCCATCCAAATTATTAACAAAAACAATCTTTTCATTACTATGGTTAATCTAGATTTCTTTTGCCTCCAAGTCCCCTTTCTTTTCCTCACGAAATCAGCCACTAATCCACTCTTAAATTAGGACCTCAACTAGTTAGAAAAAAGAAGAAAACAAGCTGAACACAAACCTAAACTAGTTACACACAACTAGTTCAAAAAGTCACCACAACAACCTAAACTACCCTCCTCCTTAGTTTGGTTCCCTTTTCTGCTTCTTTTTCCTCAAAATTTTGGAACTATTCCCATCCAAAATTCAGAAATTAACATTAGGGTTGTAGAAAATGTGTGGTTAAACCTTAACTAAGCATAAACTACACAAAATTCACTCAAAACGCTAACCAATTTAAGGTTTTCTTAATGCCCTAGAATTCAGTTCTTGCTCCCCTTTAATTCATTGGTTTTTCTCATGAAATCAATCCTCTAAATAGATTATAAATTACTGAAATGGAAGTAGAAATATGGTTGAATTGCAACATGAAGGAGTTCTCAAGGAACTTACCAAAATCAAGCTAAAAATGCAAGCCCTAGCTTTGGTTTCTAGGCTATCCTTTTCTTCTTTTTTCCTTTCTTTCTTCCTCCTATCCACACACCAAAACCATTGGGCCTTTTATAGGCCCCCTAAGTTAGCCAATTGAGGTGGCCAAGGTATGTGACATCTAGAACTAGGGATAAATTTGTTTCATATTATGCATGTATGCATTCATTTTTTACATAGCATTAGCATAAAGAATATGAGATAATTATTTTAAAAACCTAAGGAAGAATCTTAAGAATCTTAGAATTTGAACCTTTGTTCATATATTTAAATATGGGAAATAAAACTTTGGAAAATTTTAAAAGATTTTAAGGAAGGCCTAAGAAAAAAAAACAATGATGAAAGATAATTAAAGGGTTGAAAAATAATTTAAGCCTTAAATTGCTTTTAAATTTGTTTCCAAAAAGGGAGGATAGGAAGGGGATTTTATAGGATTCCTAGGGATTTAATGACAGAAAGAAGAATCTCGCAGGGGCTTCATATGCCCCATTTAGCATTGCCTCAAGTGGGGATATATAAACACCCCTAAAGCCTTCAAACCTGCAAACTGGTGTAGGAAAACAAGAAAGAAAATAAACAAATAAAAAGAGAGAAAAAAAAGAAGAGAAGAGAAGGAAAAGAAAGAAAGAAAAGAAGTAGAAAGGTATGAACATTTGCTTGGAAAATTTATGCTTTATCAAATTTTCTACCATTTCTTTGTAAGATTATATTAAATATCACATGATTCTTTCATTTAATCATTCTAAACTCCAATTTTGAGCTGGAAAATGTTTCTGAAATTTTAATAAGGGCCAAAACCCCTTGAAGAACTTAAAACCTAGGTTTATTATGGTTTAGTGCAACTTGTTGAAGACCATAAATTTCTTTGGAGATAGAAATGTTTCTATGCATTTTAAGGAAGATTTGGTGGCCATTTGAGGACAAAAATTAAAAGGGGGCTCGAACCTTATGGTTGAGGGAAACATGTTTCTTTTTAAAGATTTTCAAATGACTAAGAGTGTAGCTAAGTTTGGTTTAGAAAATTCTACCCCAAAAAAGAAGAAGAAGAAGAAGAAGAAAAAGAAGAAGAAGATGAAAATATCAGAATGTTAGGGGGGAAAAAATGTGAAATTGAAGTTTGAATATGACGAATAGAGCAGGAAAAAAATTCTGCAGGAGTAGCTCACCTTGGCCGGGCTAGTGATGGCCTGAAATTAACTCCGAATTTGTATTAAAAAGTTGCTAAGACTAAACTAAACATTGAAGTTAAGAAAAAAACCTTCAATTAGGCTTAAAATGTAGTCATATTCAAGTGGAAACCAAGAGAGAAGTGTGCAGAATTTTATAAGCAGAAATTTTTTTTCTGATTTTGATGGTGTGATTTATGAGAGATTATTGACCATAAAAAGAGCTTAAAATGAGGAGGATTAGGCATTAAAGGGACACAAATATAAGCAAAGGTAATTAATTTCAAGTAGTTATAATTGATCATGGTGGCAATAACTAAATTCAAATAAAAATTTTTAGTATGTTAATAAGAAAGATGACTCAACCTTAAGAAAGCTTAACACCAATCTAAATTAAATTTAAATAGGGAATTAATGTAGGGAAATGAGAGGGAATTTAAAGGAAGCTAAATTGCACTTAAATTTTGGTTACAATGAAATTAAATAGAGATAAATTATAAGTTCAGGCAAAAATTTTGGCTTGCTAGCCATGGGTCACTAAACCTAAAAAGGATTAGAGATTAATTAAAGGAAGAGTTAAGAGAAAAGATAAGACAAGAATTTACATTTAGTATGCCAAAGAACCTAAATTGAGTTAAACTCTAAAAATATACTTGAAAGCAGGATGAAATGGTTTTACACTAACTACATATTAAAACTTAAAAAATTGTCATTTGCATTTATAGCATGCATCCATGACATCTCAATTATGATAACATATACCCCTCATGTAGGAGAGAGAGATAGGATTAGCCATGACTCAGATTAGACACATACAAACATTGCTAATGGTTAGCAAACCTTACACACAGGTGAGTGGCATCCTTTCAAATTTCAGAGATTTTCTTAAACTGTGGTTATAAAATCTATGAAAATTTTTCTCAAAGACTATCATATGTTTATAACCAATAGGGAAATGGTGTAGTTATTTTCTAGTTTTATGCTTATATTTCTTTTGTGATATTTATATAACTTCATTATGAGATGTTGGGTAGCCGTATGGGGACAGGTGGCATGTATACAAGATATGATACAATTTATGACCTAGTGGGATCCCACACGTTGTAGGCTATAATAGTTTGGCCCTGGGATGACGATGGCCCATGGCGCTAGTTGCATAGCACTGTAGCACCTAACATGTTTTGCCTTGTGAGACCCAAATGATGTTTTTTCATATTTTATGTTTTTATGTGTACTGTCCCCCTAGATTCTACCTTGTTATGCACATCAAGCCAGAGTTATATCCAGATGATTTGTTATTTTCTAGATTTAATTTCTATTTATAAGATATTTTAGGATTTATACATTAAAGCTTATAGGAAATTTTCTAAATGGTGGTTATTGTTGTCCCAAAAGGTAACCTAAGAGGGGAGTGAATTGAGTTTTTATCATGGAAGTTAAGAGTGAAAAATTAAAAGCAATAATAAAAATATTGAATCAAATAAACTTATATAATTTGCCTAACAATAAATATAAAACAACTTTAAGTAAAATAAAGAGAGTAGGGATAGAAGATGCAAACTCTTTTATAGTAGTTCAACTTGCTACCTAAGTCTACGTTCACTCTCTCGAGCTCCAACCGGCTGAGGTTCTACTAGACCCTTTGCACTTGATGGAGGCATGAATTCCTAATTACAAATAAAGTCCCTTGCACTTGACAGATGCAAGAAATGTTGATTACAAAGCCTTTGACTTGGTGAGCTTTAAACACCAATACAAATGGTAATGAAAATGAAGTAGAAATGTAGCAATTCCTCGCTAAGTGGGATTAGCTATCACTCATGTACAAAAATAATCTCACTTCAAAGAGGCACTTTCAAGAATAAAATAATTTACTCTACGCACTATATGATTTACTAATAAACAATGTAGCATAAAGAATTTTAGAGAAAGATTGATGAGACTTGAGAGCTTGTTCTTTCGTGCTTCTCCCTTCAATCAATGCTCCTTTTATAGGCAAAAATACTAAAAAGACATTGGAGAGACGTTGGCATTTGTGGAAGATAAAATCATTTGTCAACAGCAATTGTACATATGCTCATTTCAAAAATTCAAATAAAATGGTCTCAAATGTTCAAAAAATCTTAAAACATTTTTGAACACTCTTCAATGGTTTATTTTCAAACACAGAAAGAATCATTGAATTGTCGTGCACTGTTTGAGAGAAATGATCAAACTTTCAACGATATGTCAGACTGTAAAATTGCTTTTGACAAAAGTTATTGGCCAAGTTCAAAATTGCTTAGAAATTTGAATTTGTCCTAAAGCCTAACAAATTATATATTTTTGAAAAGTTTATAACATCTGCTTTCATTCAAAATTAGATTTGTACAAATTTGACTTTTATATTTTGAGATATGATAAAAAAATTGTGGCATACTCATTTTGTTTGCTGACAGTGTGACTCAGCAAAATTGCTCACTTTGAAAAATTATATCTATTAATCTATAAGTGTAAAATGTGCATATTATATACATTTAAAACTCGGCACATCTACTTTATATATAAAATCAATTCAGAATTTTATTTATATCATAAGGTATATTTTACTATTTAAAACTAATATCATATAGATTTCAACATTGACTTTTTTAGAAGACAATAAATGAAGTTGAATAAAAAACTACTTTGATATAGAAGTGTATATGAGATAAACTATACATAAAAATAAAGATATTTGAGCATAATTTCATATAAAATTAACATTGCTATTTTTTAAATTTTTATAATAAGATATGATCCATTTACTACGTACATGTCTAATTTGACAATTTCACTTTGTAGCACATGTAGTGTATGTTTCTCCAAATAATAAACTCAACAATATCCATGTTATCCACTATATATATAATAATTTTAATTTGTTTTGTCATTATCAAAATAAATATGAAACCTTGAGGCTAGCAATCTCTCCCTTTTTGGTAAGGACTATATAGATTCCCCCTCCATATATGCGTCAAAAAGATTTAGAGACTCTCCTCCTATAAAAATGAATTGATGCAAATAATATTAACTATATACTTGAGTCTATGTGACCAAGTTCTCTTTTAATAAAACAAAATCTTTATTCATTAAGGGGTTTTGTAAAAATATCCACCAATTTTAGTTTTATATCACCTTTTTGAACATGTTCTCTCAAGAAGTGATGTATAATATCAATGTGATTTTTTATTTAGTATTGAATAGGATTCTTAGAGATGTTGATGGCACTAGTATTGTCACACTTAATAGGAATGTGTTCATAATTAAGTCCAAAATTTAGTAAAGTATGTTTCATCCAAAAACTTTGTGCACAACAACTTTTGGCAACCACATATTTCATTTCGGCTGTAAATAAAGCAACCAAATTTTGTTTCTTACTAGTCCAAGAAACTAAAGATTTTCCAAGAAAATGACAAGTTCTACTAGTACTTTTTCTATCCAATTTATATCCTTCAAAAGTTGTATCTAAATAACTAGTAAGTTCTAAAGAGATTCCTCTAGGATAAAATAATTCTACATTAATAGTTCCTTTAAGATATTTAAGTACTATTTTGATTGCATGCGAATGAGATTCTTTTGGATTTGCTTGAAATCTAGCATACATGCAAATACTAAACATGATATCAGGACGGCTAGCAATTAAATACAATAAACTACCAATCATACCTCTATATAGGTTTTCCATTAATATATTCATCTAGTTTAGTTGAGGTACTCATAGGAGCTCTCATGATCTTAGAATTATTCATCCCAAATTTTTTCAGTAGTTCTTAAGTATACTAAGCTTGGTTGGATCACAATCGCTTCTTTGAGTTGTTTTATTTGAAAACCAAGAAAGAATTTCAATTCACCCATCATACTCATTTCAAATTCATTTTGCCTAGAGGAGGCAAAATTTTTACATAAAGATTCATTAGTAGCTCCAAATATAATGCCATCCACATGAATTTGAATAATAAGTCATTATTTTCTTTCATTATAAATAAAGTATTATCCACTTTTCTCATTAAAAATCCATTTTCTAATAAAAATTTTAAAAGTCTTTCGTACCATGATCCAGGTGCTTGTTTCAAACCAAATAAAACTTTTGAAAGTTTATAAGTATAATCTACATATTTCTCATTTTCAAAACCTGGTAGTTGTTCATCATAAATCTCTTCAACAATAAAACCATTTAGAAAGGCACTTTTAACATCTATCTGAAATAATTTGAAATTCATATGAAATGCAAATACAAGTAATATTCTAATAGCTTCAAGTCTAGCTATAGGAGCAAAAGTCTCTTTATAATCTCTTCCTTCTTGATTGAAAACTTGAGCTACAAGTCTAGCATTATTTCTAATTATATTGCCAGATTCATCAAGTTTATTTCAAAGACCCATTTGGTTCCAATGACTATGTGATAATTAGGTCTAGACACTAATTCCCAAATTTTATTTCTTTCAAATTGATTCAATTTTTTTGCATAGCTAAAACCCAATTTTCATCATTAATAGCATCAAGAATTGTTTTGGGCTCAATTTGAGATATAAAAGATAAGTGTTTACAATTATTTTTCAATTGACTTCTAGTCTTTCAATAATCATTAGGACCACCAATAATTTGTTTCATAAGGTGACTAGATTTATACTTCTAAGCTTTTGGCAAATCACTACGTGGAGTTTCATCTAGATTTTCTATATTAGGGAGATTTTCAATATCCTTTTCTTTATTATTAATATTTAAATTAACTAAATCATCGTCAACATCATCACACATAACTTTATGCAAAAATTGATCAATTTCAGCAAATGTAAGATGCATAGATTCTTCAACTACATTAGATCTTTTATTAAAAACGCTATAAGCCTTACTTGTTGTGGAATAACCCAAAAATATACCTTCATCCAATTTGAACATCAATTGCCAAGATTATCTTTAGAGTTTAGGATAAAGCATTTGCACCCAAACACTTTAAAATAACCAATCATAGGTTTTTTATCAACCAAAGTTCAAAAGGAGTCTCCTTAAAAATTGATTGAATAAGAACTCAATTTAAAATATAACAAGTTGTATTAACTGCTTCGACCTAAAAATATTTTAGTAACTTGTATTCATTAAGCATAGATCGAGCCATTTATTGTAACATGCTATTTTTTCTTTCAACAACTCCATTTTGTTGTGGAGTTCTATGTGTAGAAAAATTATGTTCATACCCATAAGTATTACAAAGATTTTCAAATTCTCTGCCATGATCACTCATAATTTTTGAAATCATATAAGCTTTTTCATTTTGAACTCTTTTACAAAATTTTAAAAATTGATAACGTGCTTCATTCTTATGTGTCAAAAATAATACCCAAGTAAATCTTGAAAGGTCATTAACAATTATGAAAGCATAGAATTTTTCACCAAGACTAGCAACTTGAGAAGGTCCAAATAAATCTAAATGTAAGAGTTTTAAAGGTCTGGATGTAGAAACTACATTTATAAATTTTAAAGAAGTTTTTCTTTGTTTTCCTAACTGACAAGGAGCACAAACTTTAAAATAACCAATCTTAGGTTTTCTATCAAACCAAAGTTCAAAAGGAGTCTCCTTAAGAATTAGTTTGATAAGAACTCGATTTAAAATATAATAAGCCATATTAACTGCTTTGACCCAAAAATATTTAGGTAACTTGCATTCATTAAGCATAGATCGAGTCATTTATTGTAACGTTCTATTTTTCCTTTCAACAACTCCATTTTGTTTTGGAGTTCTAGATATAGAAAATTATGTTCATACCCATAAGTATTACAAAGATTTTCAAATTCAGGATTTTCAAATTCTCCACCATTATTACTCTTAGTTTTTGAAATCATATAAGCTTTTTCATTTTGAACTCTTTTACAAAATTTTAAAAATTGAGAACATGCTTCATTCTTATATGTCAAAAATAATACCCAAGTAAATCTTGAAAGGTCATCAACAATTATGAAAGCATAGAATTTTCCACCAAGACTAGCAACTTGAGAAGGTCCAAATAAATCTAAATGTAAGAGTTCTAAAGGTCTAGATGTAGAAACTACATTTATAAATTTAAAAGAAGTTTCTCTTTGTTTTCCCAACCGACAAGGAGCACAAACTTTATATTTATTAAATTTGAGTTTAGGTAGGTCATTGAGTATTGTTTTCTTAAAAGTTTAGAAATTATATCCATACTACAAATTACCAAGATTAACATCAAATTACCAAGATTATCTTTAGTGTTTAAGATAAAGCATTTACGTCCAAACACTTTAAAATAACCAATCTTAGGTTTTCTATCAAACGAAAGTTCGAAAGGAGTCTCCTTAAGAATTGATTTAATAAGAACTGGATTTAAAATATAACAAGCCGTATTAACTGCTTTGACCCAAAAATATTTAGGTATCTTGTATTCATTAAGAATAGTTCGAGTCATTTCTTGTAACGTCCTATTTTTCTTTCAACAACTCCATTTTGTTGTGGAGTTCTAGGTGTAGAAAAATTATGTTTATACCTATAAGTATTACAAAAATTTTCAAGTTCATGATTGTCAAATTCTCCACCGTGATCACTCCTAATTTTTGAAATCATATAAGCTTTTTCATTTTGATCTCTTTTACAAAATTTTAAAAATTGAGAACATGCTTCATTCTTATGTGTCAAAAATAATACCCAAGTAAATCTTGAAAGGTCATCAGCAATTATGAAAGCATAGAATTTTCCACCAAGACTAGCAACTTGAGAAGGTCCAAATAAATCTAAATGTAAGAGTTCCAAAGGTCTAGATGTAGAAGCTATATTTATAAATTTAAAAGAAGTTTTTCTTTGTTTACACAACTGACATGGAGCACAAAGTTTATCTTTATTAAATTTGAGTGTAGGTAGGTCATTGAGTAGTTATTTTCTTGAAAGTTTAGAAATTATATCCATACTACAATGACCTAACCTTCTATGGCATAGTCAAGAATCATCATATAATGCACTCAAACATTTCACATTTTGTTCAATCAAATCACCAAGGTTAAAAGTGTAGACATTTTCATCTTTCAAAGGAATAAACACTAAAATGTTATTCTTATTAGAAACCTTGCATGCATTATCTTAAAAAATAATTTTATAATATTTATTACACAATTGACTAATACTATGCAAATTATGTTTCAAACCATCAACAAATAAAACATTGTCAATCATGAGGGAGTTAGGGTTGCTGATTTCTCCAATGCCAATAATCTTTGCCTTAGCATTGTCTCCAAAAGTCACATACCCTCAATCTATTTTCAAAATAAAATTAAGTTTTGTATAATTTCTCGTCACAGGTCTTGAGCATCTACTATCTAAAAATTTTTTATTCTTCCTTGTGGTGCTCTTCATACAAATATCTTACAAAAATAAATTAGGTTTTGATTTTTGGTACCCAAACTTTCTTGGGTCCAACAATGTTAGCATATGTTCCCTTAGGAACCCAAGTAGATGCAATGTTACATTTTCCTTTTCATTTATCTTTAGAAATGACTACATTATCTTTAACTACCATGGGAGTGTTATATCTTTCTTCAATAATATTGTAAATATCATACTCCATTTGTTAAAGATAAATAGTCACCCTAATTTTCCAATAACCATGGTCACTACCACTAAAGAAAAGTGGCCTACTAATGGATTGACCCTCCATAACTCTATGTGCAGCAATGGTTGCCATAATGTGTAATCTTACTCTAAATATTTGTTAAGGTCAAATTTTAGAATCTAGCACTGATACCAATTATTGTCCTAAAAGACAACCCAAGAGGTGGGTGAATTGGGTTTTTATCGTGAAAGCTAAGAGTGTGAAAAATCAAAAGCAATAATAAAAATATTAAATCAAATAAACTTATACACAATTCACCCAATAATAAATATAAAATAATTTTAAGTAAAGTAAAGAGAGTAGGGATAGGAGATGCAAACTCTTTTACAGTGGTTCGACTTATTACCCAAGTCTACATCTACTCTCTCGAGCTCCAACCGGCTGAGGTTCTACTAGGTCCCTTACACTTGATGAAGGCAAGAATTCTCAATTACAAACAAAGTCCCTTGCACTTAATGGAGGCAAGAAATCCCAATTACAAAACCTTAAGGCTAACAATTATGTGTTACAATTATGGATTATTTCATGGTTTTCCTTGGATGGGTGTTCTCTGATTATATATTCTTTGCTTACTGAACCACGAACCCTTACTGTTTCACTAAAATTATTGCATGCCTTTCACTGAGACCACATCATCCATTTCCAAGATTTAGCAGAGGTCGGGCCATTTGTAGAAATTCATGTTGTATTTTAATTTGAGCTAGAATTGACTCCATTATGGTAGTATTATGTTCAAACTAATAAGTTAACAGTAACCTAGTTTAGTGGACTGGTACATTATGAATGTGTAATTATTGGACTTTGTTGATAGTTTTTTTTCATTATCTCCTATTGCATTAGGTAATTAACTGATTATACATTTTAGGGACTTGAAATAACATTCCCATGCATGTTGTCTGCTAGTATAAATTTATTATACTGCTACAGCTACCAAGACAGGTATCTAGTTAGGGGTTACAATAGTTGGCATAATATTGGATTTTTGCCATGGGAGTATGTTGGCCATTGCTCCACTATCATGACCTACTCAACCATGGGGGAGGGTGTGACAAAGTAGCAGCTTACAAGTACATACCTCTCCCAATTTGTGAAATTACCATTTTGCCATCCCATTAAAGAATTTCTTCCTTTCGTGTCCCCTTCACCTACTAGCTTTCCTGACTAATTTCTAACCCTTAATTCTCTACATAATCATCTCTTATACCTCAAAAAGTCTAGGGAAAAAGCCAAGACAATAAGCAAACTAAAGCCCCTAAGTTGTCTGTCTACCTTTTCCCACTTCCAAATTGTGTTTTGTAGTTTGTACTTCTGTTGTTGCACTCATTTTGTTTCAACCCTTAGCTACCTCATTTCCATTTGATTTGATCTTCTCTAAGGTCATTCTTAAACCATTGGACCAAGAAAAGGATAATTGTTTTACTTGATTAAAATTAGAAAATAGATAAAGTATTAGATGAAGGATGGATCATGCAAAATATCAAATGTATATCCATGTACATGAAATGGAGAGAATAAGGTTAATCATAGATGGTCTTGGTTTGGGATGTTATCATTCTATCCCTTAAATAATTTCGTATTCAAAATTTAGTTGTCTATATGAATCAAATAACTTGGGGTATTTTCTTTGCATATCTTCCTTACGTTCCCACATCATCTACTCCCAATCGTGATTTCTCCATAAAATGTTCCCTAAGGGGACTTCTTTGGATAGTAACTATTTAACTTCTTAAACCAAGATCTATATCGATTACTCTAATAAGTCCTCCTTTGGTTCTACTAGTTGAGTTAGTAATATGTGGGAGGGTTCTAATATATATTTTCTCAGTATAGAGATGTGGAAAATGTAGTGAATTGGTAGTAGTTCTGGTAGCAATGCTATTGTCCCATCCTCCCCTTGTTGTTGAGTAAGGTATGATAGTAGGGCAATAACCAATGTAATCCCAGACAAAAATTTGATAGCATGCTAGCCATTATGACCCCTATTTGGTAACTTGTTTTGGTACTTGTAGTAATACAATAAGGGCCTGTTCGGTTTGTTATCAAAGAACACATGATAGGGTAAGGGCAGGATAAAATAATCCTGCCCATATAGTAACATGCATTCTTATCCCATGCCCGGTACAATTCAGCTTCAACTGGATAGGAAATTGGATAAAGAAGCAAATTACCAAATTAACCTTGCAGAAGCTTGATGCCAGTCGGAGCAGGACAGTCGCAAGGGCTTGATCCTAGTCATGAAGTAGCTTGATGGGGATGGATGAACTCAGGAAGGGGAACTCGGGAAGGGTGACTGGGATGGACCATTGGGAAGGGTGAAAGGGAAGAGCAACTGGGAAGTGGGAGACGTTATAGGAGGGCTATTGGGAAGGGTGACTGGGAGAGATGATTGAGAAGGGCGATTGGGATGGACGAACTTGGGAGACACGATCTGGGCAGTGATGTGCGATTGGCGAAGGCGAAGGACGATCTGGGCAGTGATGGATGAACTTGGGAGATGTGTTTGGGCAACGATGTGTGACTGGCAAAGGCGAAGGACTATCTGGGTAGCGATGGACAAACTTGGGAGACACGATTTGGGCAGTGATGTGTGACTGGCGAAGGTGAAGGACGATCTGGGCAGCAATGGACAAACTCGGGAGACGTAGATGTGTGACCGGTGAAGGGGACCTGGGTTTGATCGGGAAGGGAGAAGGAGGAAGGAGAACAAGGGCGTAAAGCTTTAGGGGCAATATTAACAGAAGACAAAAAAAATTTACTGTGGAAGGTTGATAATTTTATACGGGCTAAAGGTGTGGGATAAAGTTATCAGTGGAAAGGTGATAAAGGGGGATAAAATGGGCCACCCAGATTTTTATCCAGATTTGATACAATGGCAACTGAACATAGGATAAGGCTGATAAGGCAAGATAAGTTTTATCTTATCTTGCCTTATCAGCCCGTCCGAACAACCCTTAATTGTATACTAATTTGCAACATGCATAAGAATATCATTTAAGCTTCTAAGGCATAAAATTAGTGAAAAACCTAATACAGCACAGGATAATAAACTAAGGTTGTCGGTAGTGCCCACTAGTTGAACATTTACAATATACATGTAACATCTCAAACCAAGTTTGGAATGTTCAACACTAGCACATTAATATGCATAATATTAGCATATGCGTTACTGCATGCATTGCTTGCATTATGCTTACTATGTGTATGTTAAGTATAAATTTAAACTGTAGAGAAATTATTTTATTTTTCTTGTTCCCAACCATATGAGAGGAAAAAGGAGAACTTTAGGAGACTTCAAGGGATTAAGAAAAGTATGAAAAAGAGTGGTGAAAATGATTACAGGAAAAGGGGTAGAAGCTTAAAGGAAAAAATTAGAAAAGTGAAATATAATTTTGGAGGAAGGTAGTGAAATAAGTCTTTGTGATCGAACTCTAGTTTGAATTTTTATTTGATAGGATAATTTGACATTTCAAAGCAAGTTTTGAATACACAGCCTAGACACTTAGATATGCATCACACTATTTCTTACATTTTCATTATACTCATAACATGCATATTTTGAGAAATTTAAAATTTAGCCACAACCTTAGAAAAGGCTTAAATGAACCTTGAAAAAATTAAAATATGAGACTCATATGATAGTAAAAGAAATTAGGAAGAAAGCCAAAGTTAAAAGTGCAAAACCCTAGGTCATGCAACTTATTACAAAAATCAAAATTATAAAAGCTTAAATAAATAAACTTATGAAAAATTACAAGTGACTTCACCTAATATAAAGCTTGAATTTGTGGGATCACAAGGGCATTAGAATGGTTATCTAGGGTTAGAAATGGAATTAGAACTCCAAAAGGGCACAAAAGAGGATTTATAGACAATAGAGGGGTATTTTGGTCTTTTCACAAGGGTTATGGGGCCCCCTCTCCTTTTCCAACCTAAGGGGTTGTAAAAGCCCTCTTGAAACCTTTAAAAGCCCCATTAGTCATGCAAGACAAGAGGAGAAAGAAGGAGAAGGGAAGGAAGGAAGTAAGAAGAAGAAAGAAAGAAAAAGGTAAGAAATTTATAGAAATTTCTTGAATATTCCATTTTTGTATTACAGAAGCTGTAAATTTTGATTCTCTCTCTCCTTAACTATCCTTTTCTTGGAGAAACAAAGAGTGTTGAGTTCATTTTGTTGCTGAAATTAAGAGCATGCTTGCCAAAATTCTAGAAAGAGAGTAAACCTACCTAGTTGATGATTTTGCATGAAACTTGTAAGAAACATGTTCTACTTTAGAAATTTCATGTTTCTATGGATTTGTTTTAACTTTTGCATCATTTATGAAGCTAAAATCAGAGAAGAAACCAAAGATTCTCATGTGGGAGCAAGGAAGGAGCAAGAAAATAGCAAGAAAGGCAATGGAATTTAGCTAAAACACAAAGTAGAGCCAGATGTGTGTATGCAGAAAATTTTGCAAGTTCGAGCATAGCACTCAAACCCTTTTGGGGCTAGAAATGGGTCCAACATTGGCTCAATTTTAGTCTTAGTAGTGCGTTAGAGGATTTTGAAGTCAAATAAGGGGAGAGTGTTGGAACAAAACTAATTTTCAATCTCCAATATAAGCTAAAGCTAGGTCAAGAAAGAGTTTTCTGCTAAGTTGCTTGCGCAGATGATGAGTTTGGGAGTTGAGAAGAGCTCAATGTAAGCCTAATTAGTAACTACATTTAGGAATTTAGTTAGCCTAAGAAAGAGAGTTGGTAAGGAAACTCAATTAAGGGCTTAACTTAGACAAATTAGTGAAGCAAGTGAGAAAGTGAGGTGCAGAAAAGTTAAGCAGTAAAATTCAGCCACTTATGACAATTAGTTGAGACCTCTAGAGGCTAGAATGAAACCTTAAACCAAGATGATTAAGTGGGTTCAGTGAAATACAACCAATCTAGCAAAGCAAGGCAAGAAAAGCCTCAAACTTCACTCAAAATCTAGGCAAAACCTAAATCAAGGTAGAGTGATATTAATGCTAAATGTTTCTAAGAAAAAACATTATGGAAATAAATGATGTTTTGGAGGTGGTATACTATTCCTTTGAGGCATGAAATAGGCCATATGTGTCATGCCCCTCCATTGTCTAAGCAAGCATGACAGCAGGGCAACAACCATCAGCTGCCAGGACAAAAATCCAGCAGCATAACAGCTATTGTAACCACTACATGCTATCCTTGTAAATGGACCTGTGGTACTTGTTGATAATAGTGGCATGAACCTGAATAGATATAGTTTAGGTACTAATAAGCTCATTCATCCATAGTGTAGTAAAGTGAATAATTCACAAAATAGCACTGGTACAACCACTACAACTAAGAAACTAAACCACATATACATTTCCACTCTCAAATGGGAATCTAATACCTATACTACATGATTGTTGCATCAAGTAAATATACATAGGATTCCTGCTGGCTTGACCTCTAGCTAATATGGCGTGAAAACTCAAGTACTGTCTTAAGAATATCTAGGAAAGTATGCAAAAATAGAGAAGAGTGAGAACAAATGTTTCTAGCAAATGACATACAATCTAAATCTAGGAGAAATAGAGTGGGTATCCATATATATATATAATATACATAAATTTGGTTTCCCAATGTTAGTTTTGTCAATGAAAAGCCAAAGCAAAAGTAAATATAAAGTTATTTTATCTCTTCCATATGACATAAAATCCATCAGGCAAAAGTAGATATATGAGGTATAAATAGATTAGCATAAGTATAGTTTCGCATTTGAGTTTTTTGATAAGCCATTCAGAACATGATTTTGTCATTAAAACTAAATAGAAACAATCATAAGAGAGCCTTAACCACGCACATATAACATCTAATGAAACTTTGATCGAGTGCGCATGACTGACCATAGCATGTCTGAGGGTAGTAAAATCATGAAAATTACGAAATCAATGAAAACATGTTAGGTGCTACCACACTACATAGCATGCGACTATGGGTTGCCACTCCAGACTAGACTACACAATTGTGGCGTCTAAGACCCCCTTTGGGTCTAAAGTCATAGCATAAACTTGTAGCATAACCACCTACCCTAGATGGCCACTTGACATCTCAGTCCGAGTGCTGAAGTAATGAAATAGCATAAAATATCATGAAAGCACATATAAGCTAAAATCAGAACATAGCACTCTGTTTCCAAGTTGTAGTATGAAAATGGATTTATAATTTAGTGAGCAAGTCATTTTAATTATAAAACATAGCATTTAAAATGTAAAGCCTAGGTTTAGAGAGTATGCCATTCACTATTTGTGTAGTCTATTATTGGTCTGGCTACTCGGTCTGCACATGGTCTAGGTCAACTATGTCTCCTTTTTAGATCGTTCTTGCAATACTCTTTCTGTTTAGGTTACCAAATTCTTTATTGCAGAGATGCGAAAACCCTATAGCTCCCTCTTCCTCTTGCTCTTACAATGTCTTCATGATCACACTCTTTTATCCTTTTGGCAAAGGTGATTTTTGCCATTCTTATGCGTATTTCTTGTGTATATGTATATATGTAAAATTTAGGGAAATATTCCAAGGAAAGAAATGATGAGCATTTTTTATTGAAAATTTACTTGATTGTTGACTTTAGCAAGCAAATGTCACTTCATCTGTGTTTGCATTTTGATTTCTAGAAACATAAGAAGGGCTAGAATGAATAGGTAAACATAGTGAACCTAAAGTATAATCTCTTTGTTTTCTATTTACATGTTTGGCATTTTCAAAAACAAGGGAAAAAAAAAGGAAGCTTTGGAAGAAAAATAATACTATGAGCTTTTAATGTTTGATTGTTGTATGTTTACCAAATTCTTACAAGCTTTTGATGTATGATCGAAGAGTTACAATTTGCATATTGGCCAATATTGGTCTTTCTTGTTATTCTTCCATGAAAGAAGTTTGTGCTAGTATTTGGTATAGTACTACAGTGGTTAAATAGTTAAATACTTTTGAAAGATATGTGTAAATTTTCAATTTAACATGTATGATTCTGGGATTTGTCCTATCTCCATTCTTGTAATGTGAAAGGCATATAAGGCTATTCTATTAGTGAGGAAAGTCTCTTTGAGCAACTCCTTTTAATTGATAAAAATTGATATCTTAGTAGGAATTTATTACCTAATTCTAGTTTCCTATTAACTAATTTTGAGTCATCTTTGCTAGTTCTTTTTTCCTCCATTGAAGAAGGTAAACCCTAGAAAGGTAGACTAAACCTTCAAAATGAATGATAATTGATTACTATCTTGCCCAAAAACTTCAACTTATAAGTAGAAAAAATTAGTAATTTTTTGTCACATTCCTTTTTTTTCAATTAGAAAGGTTGTATCGTCATTTTATGTGTTTCCACTAAGCCTATGCATGTGGTAGTAGCATGGATGTGGGAACCAACTTTGCGTAGAGCACTGTAGGTCGTACACACAAGCAGTAGCAATTGTAGCATTATTTGGAGCATTGATCATTGAGTGTTGCAATCACAAGACTAGGGCTAAGTAGTGTGTGACATTCCAAACCAAGTTTGGAATACATAGCCTCAACGTTCAACATTATCTTTCATTATATCTTGCATTTTCATGCATTTCATGCATCAAGTCTCATATATGCATCTTTTGAGAAAATTGCAACTTAGTAAAAATAATTAGTATCTACTTGTTTGAACCCTTAAGAAGTCTTGGAAGAACAACAGAAAATGCTAGGATGTGGAAATTTTAAAGAAAAAGAAAGAAAAAAAATTGGAAAAAACCCTAACTTAGGCCAAATTAACTACAAAAGTAAAAAATTTAAGAATTTGACTAAATAAAATTATGAAAAATTATGACTAGCTTAGACTAGCCTAAATTTAAATTTTAGAGGGATTAGAGGGGTTTTAGAATGATTATCTAGGGTTAAAAATGAAATTTTGCCAAAAAAGAATATAGTTGGAATTAGTGCGGAAGTTGTGGGGCAAAATGGTCTTTTTGCTCAAGGCCTTTTGCTGACTTTCCGAGGGAAGTTCCATTGCATTAGAGACTCACATTGATAGGGTCTTTTTAGAGAATCTCTGAAATTTTTGAGGCAAATTGACAAATTTTAGTGAATGTGGGGCCAAAATGTAATCAAAGCAAAGTGTGGGGGCCAAAGTGTAAATATACAAAGTATAGGTCAGTTCAGGCCCCATATGAACTGTTTTATTCTGGAATTCTTAGGACATTTAGTGGCTTGAGAGAGAGAAAAAACAAGGGAGAAAAGAGAAGCAAAGAAGAAGAAAAGCAACAAAAAAGGGTAAGGAAATTCTAGAAAATTCTAGAACAATTATTTTTGATTGATTTTTCTTGTGAATTTCATGCTATATCTCTGTTTCTTCCAATTGCTTGGGGAAAAATATGATTTATGAATGAGTTTAGTTGTTAACAGTGGAGATATGCTAACCAAATTTCTAGAGAGAGAGTAAACCTCTGTAGTTGACAATTTAGGATGAAATTTGTGCAAACTCTATGTTGCTTTAGAAATTGTCTCCATGGAATTATATTGAATTTATACACTGTATATGAATAAGGGAATAGAGTACGAATAGGGGAGAACCATGTGGGAATGAGAAATATGAGAGAAAATGGCAAGAAAACATGGGAAAACAAGTTGAACAACACAAGAAAACAGTTTCAAATTTCAGAAAATTCATGCAGCAAAACTCTATGTTGGATGACCCTTCAAGCCTAGGAAAGGGCTTGATTTTAGCTTAAACATGATGCCAAAGAATGGCTTAGGAAGTGGTGTGGCTAAATGAAAAGAAATAGGAGAGAAAAGACCGAAATTTTGGATCATAAGGGAAGGAAACCAGAATTGGTTTCGGAAGTGGGTTGCTGAAATTTTTGCAATGGGAGGGTGTATAGGCCACAAATTTGGGCACCAATTTGGTCATAATGCAAGCCTAAAGAATGGTTAATTATAGGGTTTAACCAACACAGGAAGGAAAGTGAGTTATGGAACTGAATTAGTCTCAAACTTACACAAGACTTATGAGAAAGCAAGGTGTGATTGTGCAGAATTTTTTTGTACGAGTTCTAGCATACTAAGCAAATGATTTAATGCTTTTGAGAGAGTTAATAAGACCTTAGGGCAAAGTCAATTAGGGGATTAAGTAGAAGGAAGATTAACCTAAAGATAGGAAATGATTAGAAGTCCAATTTAGTGTCCAACTAAGTAAAACGCATTGTGCCCAACTAAGGACTAGGATGCTTAAGTGCATAATTTTTTTCCTGCGAAGATTTTTAGCAACCAAAATGAGTTTTGGGAGGCTTATCAGGAATCAAATAAGGTCTAAAATCAAGACTAATTTAAGGTTTAGAAATGGACTAAGGAATTCCATAAGAATAGGGAAGAAAATAACTCAAATTGGCTTAAACTTTTAACAACATCAATTAATGTAGTACAGAATTTTTTTGTAAGAAAATTTCCAACACCTGAGTATTTTTGTTTGAGACTTATAGGAGGCTAATTGAAACCCTAAATTAAGGCCAACGAATGCCTTAGAGGGTGATCAAGATAATTTTAATAGAAAAGGGAAGGAAATGGTTTAATTTAGCTAAAACCCTCCTCAAAACCTAGTCAAGTATAATGTAAACCATGCGTATCATTTTAAAAAGAAAAACTTAGAAATAATTAAAGAAACTTTAGGAGGCTCCATATACCTCGAAAGTACACAATGTGGGGCTTAAATATGAGTCAAGATGGGATTTAAAAGAATGACAAAGGCATAGGCAAAATAATAACTTGAAACTTGATGTTTGCATGCATTGCATCATTTATACACTACATTTGCTTGCATACATGTCATTCCCTTGTAGGCACAGTAGACCAAGTAGAGTTAAGTCCAAAGTAAGTGGATCAGGTAGGTCATTCCTAGACAATTAGCATGGTGAGTGGCATACCCTCTAAACCTAAGAGTTTTCATTTCAAATTCAATGTTTTATGAACAAAATGAGTTGTTTACTAAATCATATATTTATTTTCATACATAAACTTGGAAACAGAGTGCTATGTTTTGATTTCTAATTCTACTTTTCTTTTTCATATTTTTTTTGGTATTTTGGTGCTTCAGTACTTAGACTAGTATGTCAGGTAGCCATTTTGGGCAGGTGGCTATACTATAAGACTATGTTATGACTTTGGACCTAGGGGGGTATTGACGCCAAAGACTATGTAGTCTAACTTTGAGTGGTGACCCATGGTTGCAGGTTACACAGTGATGTAGCGCTTGACATTTTTCATTGTTTGATATTTTCATGGTTTTACTACCCTCTAACATGATATTGTCGGTTGTGCATACTCGATTAGAGTTATATCAGATGTTATGTATATATGATTATGATTCTTCGTGATCTCTATGCTTTAGTTTTAATGAGAATGCTACACTTTGATTGATTTATCAAAGAATTCAAATGTAAGATCATGCTTATGCTAATCAATTTATGCATGATTTATGTATTCTTGCCTTATGGATTGCTTGTTACATGAAAGATTTGAAACAACTTTATATTTATTTCGACTTTGGCTTTTCATTGATAGAACAAATATTAGGAAATTGAATTTATGTATATTATATGTACAACCCACTCTATTTCTCCTAGATTTAGACTGTATACCATTCACTGGGAGCATCTGTTAGGCCTTGCTAGACATACCTGCACTGATGTTTAAGTTCATGCCACACTAGTTGAGGGCTGGGCTAGTAGGACTCTTTTTATGTTCAACTAGAATAGAACTTTGTGTAGTATATGTACCAGATAATTTATTGCAAAGAGTGGCCTATTTTTTATTTTATAAACTTATAGTTGTCATAGTTATGGCTTAACTGATGTGTAAACTATTTTCCTTATTTCCTTGTGAATAAATGAGCCTAGCTGGAATGCAAACTATACTGCCATCAATTTATAGCATGATTGCTTATGTTTAGTTGCATATAGAATACACATAACTATTAATAGGTAACACAAGTTTATTTACAGGAATGTTAGTTAGGGTTACAGCAACCATTATGCTGCTGAATTTTCCTTTTCTGCAATAGATGGTCGTTGTCTCGCTATACCACCTGCTCAGGCAAAGGAGGTGTTTGACATAATGCATGGCTAAGTTTTTCAATTTGGTTGGAAATATTCAAAGATATTAGGGCCTGGACTTCTGTAGAGAATGATTGAACTTGTGTCTATGTTGTTTCCATATCTTAGTGAAACAAGTATATAAGAATTCTATAAATAGTTTCTATTTTTGTTTACATCATTTTGTTTTGATAAAGTTATTGGAAAAGCTTTTGCTTTGTATGTTAATGATAAATTACTAGTATTGCATTTAAAATATGTATTCTTGTTTTATGTTTTGAAATGAAATTGTTGTTTTATGTACTTGTCAAATTCAATTAAAAATGTTAGAATAATACCCAGTCAGTCTACTATTTTGATATAATTTTCTCCATTTAATGTACGTGTTTAATGTATTATTACATTCTTACCTTAGTTGTCATATGTATGAGATCACTATATATTTGGATGAAACTCTTAGACTATACATGGCAATGGAACTTGGTTATGCATATAGATGGTAATCATGAATGTCACATCCCACTCTTTCTATTTGACTAAGTGAGGCATGACAGTGGGGCAATGGTTAACGCCCGCGCATCCCTAAAAAGACATTAAAAGAATGCCAGTCAATGTGATCCCTATCATGATTGGCACAATCTAACTTATGACACCTGTATATCTAAATATATCTGCTATGCATCATAACTGAACATATCTATATATTATTTGAGCATGCATTACTTAGAAAATATAATTCACTATAGCTGCCATACTATCTACCATATAACATATTTCTATTATTATAGTTCATTCCTAATTACTATCTCTACAATTTCAAACTCTCTCCTTTCACTATTTATACATAAATTCCATTTGCTAGCCCAACCTCTTTTAAACAATGTGCAATGCTAATGTGATGATGCAAGGACTACAACCATCACTAGTTAAACCTGTTGTTCATCTATATGGGAGACACGAATGATGACGCAGATGTCCTAGTAAATGGCATGCCAACTAATCTCAGTGAAAATAGAGAGTTTTTTTGTAATAATGGTGTAGACAAACATGGTTCATAGACAAGCATTAATTACTAAAAATAGTATACTGTAGCATCAAGATACACTGCATCATGTAAGCATATAAAAGCATAAACACGATTCATATGTTGTCTAGCCTATATGTCTGATCAAGTGTGCACATCTGACAATGTCTAAGGGCAGTAAGAAAAACATAAAACATTAAAACATGTCACTATACTATGTAATTTGCATTGTGGGCTGCCATCATTTCTCGGATAAACTGACATAGCCTATAGTGTCTAAGACCCCCATCTAGTCTAAAGTCACATATCATATACTACTGTGCATGTAGAATTGTCACTTGTCATAGATGGCTGTCTGACATTTCTAATTTGGTGCTAAGCACAAAACATCATAAAATCATAAAACTACTAGTATATACCGGAAATTGGAACATAGGCACTCTGTTTTTAGATTTGACATAAAAATACATACATGTTGTGGAAAATATTTTATTTTAATCATAAAACATAAATTTGAAAACTTTTAGATTAGTGAGTGTGCCACTCACTTGGGTAATAGTCTATAGATATCTTCTTGGACTTGAATGGAAATACTAACTCATGTCTATTTTTGTTTCCTACAGATGAGGCATATGCAATATAAGTGTGCTACCATGGATGCATAATGAAAGTGCTTGCTAGTTGTCATAATTTTTCTAGTTATTAATTTTTCCTCTTCCTTAATCTTTGTAACATTTTTTACCTAATCATTTGTTTCTCATTCCTTGAGAACCATGACTTTACCCCTATATTACCTTAACTATACTTGAGTTCTAACCTCATTGAGTGGTTTTTAGAGCCCTAAAAGTTAACTCATAACTCTTCTTAGGTTGCTGAAAATTTTGGCTTACTATTTTTTATACACTATTAAATCTAATTTATATAGTAATGTCTTCAAATTGCTTCTCTAATTCCTCATATCTTGAGACCATTTCTTGAACTCTTTTCAAAACTTAACTTTGGTCATATTTCAGCTCTCTTAGATGTCCCCTACAAGCTTAAAATTCACCTCTTAAAACTCCTGAGTGGTCAATAAAGCTTTAATAGATATTTGTAAACCTTATTTCTATGTTTCGTCCTTCATTGTCCTTTATTTCTTTCCTTATCTTGCTTATATTTTAATATCTTTTGGAAATGTTCTACTACTATCATCGTTAGTCTTCTAAATTCAATCTCTCTTAGAAAACATCAAATTTTAGCTCACATTCCCCTTTCCTTTTTAACTTGATTTACTAAGTTATATCCCATGATCTATTTTCTCCTGGTCATTATCCTTCCCTACCCCAAGAACCATCTTCTAAACTTTTCATTTGCTTTAATTATGCCTATGTTTCGGCTTCATTAAATGTTCTTTAAAGATCAATAAGTCATTTCTCTAATCTCTTAATTTGCTAGAAAATTCCAATACTCACTTAGGAGGCTTAATTTGTTTTTTTGAAGTTAATTCATTTTAGCCTTTATTTCTTAAACTCATGTCTATATTTTGGCTCCTCTTTGGCCTTTAATTCACCTCCATTGCTTACCTATTTAGGAGCTTATAATTCCTTCAAAACCATGTCCCCAAAATAGAATTTTCTACATATAAATTTCTTACACATATACTACAATTCCTTAGTTAAGTATATATTGTTTTTGAGCAAACTTTAGAGCTTTTCTAACTTTCCCTTACTAAGTTAATCTAATCTTCCTTTAAATCACTTAATTGTCTTGGATATACTAAATTTCAGCTTTCATAAGTATTCTTTAGGAGGCCCAAAATCCATACTCTAAGTGTCTTAAGTTGTAGAAATAGCATTCATATGTAAGAATACTTTTGGGTTGATTTACATCTATGAAAATACCAAAATACTCCTCTTTTAGACTTTTAACCTCCTTTCATGCCCTTTTGAGTTTCCAATTCCAACCCTAAATAATCATTCTAATGCCCTTTTGATCCCTCTAAAATTAAGGGCCAACCTAGATTAAGTCCCTAATAATGTCATGCCCCACCTTTGCCTAAGTAAGCATGGCAGCGGGCCAACAATGCTTACAACTGAGTCTAAAATCTGGCAATATGACGACTATTATAACCTCTATCTAAAAACCTGTTAGTGATACCTGTCACCTATACAAAGATATATGTTTATATGTACATGCATATGGAATGCATAATTCCATTCAAACAGTGAAACATAAAACATTCAATCAATTTCCAAACATGCATTCATAAACTTGCTCTAACTAGCTAGCAAAATATATATATACTTCACCACTATATCAAATTGCAATTTTAATACCTCCCCTCTCATGCTAGTGACTAAAGGTAGTTATGGAGTACATAATTTATAACTTGTTAACCAGTAAAAGATAGTCTTGCTAGCCCAACCTCGATCTAAAATGTAGTGATGTCTTGGTGGTGGTGTAGGGAAATTTAACTAAAATCTATAAAATATAAAGATTATGAGAACACGAGTTTCCCGTGAATAGCATACAATTTAAACTTAGTGGAAACAAAGTGGTTTGTAGTGATATAATGCATAAAACACCTTTAGAAAATTTATTTACCTAGGGAAAACCAAGACAGAACCAGCATAGAAAATTCATCTCATCTCAATTGTATGAAGAACAATCCATAAACACAATAGTAGAACAACATAGAAGGAGTAAATTTATTCATGTCAACTATTTTCCTTAAGTTCATCAATATATCACAGAAGGCAAATTCAAAGGAAACTTAGCAAGTACTGGGAATCGTGAATCATGCCATCTAATATATAACTCTAATCAGGTGCGTACAACTGACAATGTCTGATGGCAGTAAAATCATGAAAACATAAAAATCCACAAAACATGTCAGGACTACACTATGTAGCCTGCAACCATGGGTCACCACTGCAAGTTAGACTAACACAATTTGTTGCGTCTGAGACCCCTTGGGTGCAAAATCATAGCATCAGTATTGTAGAACAACCACCTGCCCTAGATGGCTACCCAACATATTAGTCTGAGTGTCGGAGCACCAAAACGTAAAAAATATCATAAAAACTCAAATATATTAAAATCAAAATACAAGCACTCTATTTCCATCTTTGATATTAAATATACATATGCAATTTGCATAACATTTCAATTTTATCATAAAACATATATTTGTTTAGAAAAACTAAGGTGAGAGAGTCTGCCGCTCACCGTCTTTGTAGCCTAGGGGTGCTTGGTTTGGTCACCTTGAATTGGGCTAGAATCAACCTTATCACAAGTGCCTACAAATGCAAGTGTGTGGAATGAGAATACAATGCCATGGATGCATGAGTAATGCAAGCAAATGCAAAATGATGGAGATTATTTTACCAAAACCTATATTGTCTTTTAATTCTTTATATTTTCCTTTCTCTTATTCCTTTGCATTGCCAAATGTTATGTTTCACTCCTTTCTTAGCTTAGTTATGATAAATTTCAGCTTGCTCAATGTTGCTTTTAAAGACTCTTAAATACATTTTATTTAAGTTTCTCAAGTCAAGAGATTGCACCCATTAATATCTAAGGGGTTTCTAAGTTATGCTTTCATTTATTTTTCATTATCTTACCATTTTAGCACTCTTCCTTGGTGCCCTCTTTGGCCTTCCCTAGACTTTTGCTTGGTGTCCTTTTGGGAGGGCATAAAACCTTCCCAAGATTAGTTTATAAATTTCTAATATCTACTTACAACCTTACTCATATATTTTATATTACCGTTAATCGAATTTTGTTAGGTTTTAGGTTAAATTGAATCAATGTCCTCTACCTTCTGCTTTATTTGTTTCAACTACTTCATAAGCTATTGATTAGCCATGGTTTTAAGCTTCATAAAGCCCTTAATGTCTCAATTAAAACACTTGTGATTGCTGAAATGCACTGCAGAAAATTTTTTCTCTTAATCATGTTCATTCCCTAATGAGTTTCACTTAAACTTGGCACTAATTTGGCTTGTAATCCTTTCCTTCTTTTATGCTAATCTCCCCCTCTAGCTAGCCACTCATTTAGCTTGCATTTAACCCCAATTATGTCCTAATTTTGTGGCCTTAGATACACACACAATGCAGAAAAATTTTCTGCAGTCACCCTTTACTATCTTATTGAATTCTTGTCACCATTTGTCAAGATTTTGATATTTCATTTGTATTTCCTTTTCCATGGAGCTAACCCACTTCCTAATGCTCCTATTAGCATCAAAATTGAACCAAAATCGGTCCCTTTTCTTGGCCTAAGTGGTTCAGCCATCCTCTGTTTTGCTGCAGAAAATTTTCTGCAAACCTGAAACTAGGTTTCTTGTGTTTTTCAACTTGTTTTCTTAGAATTTCTTGCTATTTTCCTTCCTTTTCCTCAACCCTACGTGAGTCTCCTCTGCTCTTGTCCTATTTTCAAGATTATATCCAACATAAAAATCTAATATAAATGCATGGAAACATCAAAATGTTCAATTAAACATGATTTCTATACATTTCTCTCTAATTTTCAACAAGTGGGGGTTTGTTCTCTCTCTACAATTTCAGCTCCTACATGAATTTCAGCATTCTAATCTCTTCAACAATCATGTTTTGTTCAACCAAATGAGATGGAATAGGGGTATAGCATAAAAATCTACAACAAAAATTACATAGAAATAACTTTTTTAGAATTTTTACAAATTTTCTTACCTTGTTTTTCTTGATTTTCTTCTCCCTTAGCTCTTTCTCTCTCTATCTTGCATGAAAATGGCTGTTTCTAGAGGCTTTCAGAGGATTGTAGACCCATTTGGTCAACCTAACTTCAACCTATTCACAAAAAGGTCCCTCAACTTGCACTTATTTACATTTTGACCCCAAATTCTCTAAAATTTTCCAATTAGCCCCAAACTTTTTAGGAAATCCCTATTAGGACCCTATTAATATAATATTCCCATTAAATCAAACATCACTACATACATGTATTCTTAAATTTTATTTTTAATTCATTAAATGTTGCATAATTCCTTAAGTACCTTTAATTTATTCCTTTCTTATTCCTTTTCTTTCTTTTTTTTTCCTTCTTTCTTATTTAATTTCAAAATTATTTTATAATCTTTCTAATCCTCTCATTAGTCCCTTTTAATACCCTAATTTCCTTTTCAAAAATTTGGCATAAAATTGCAAAGTAGCCTGTCATGTCCCCGACCAAGTTGGGACAAGGATAACTGTAGTGTTCATATATCTTGCATACATGCATTACACATGTCATATTAGTGTGCCAAGCTTGAAAATAAATATTCTTAGAAGTTGTATGGAAAGAAAAAAAAAAGAGGAAAAATAATAATAATAATAATAATAATAGATACCCTTACATGGTTATGCAAATAATTAAGTTAGCATTTATTTATTCAAGTTCACCTAGCATACCAAATGAAAAAAAAAAAAAAAAAAAAATCTGGAATTTTTAAATTTAAGTTTAGAAGCATTCAAAAATTTGAGAATTTTCAAGGGATTGAGATAAGAATTTAAGGAGATAAATTTTAGTAATTGGGAATCCTTGAGGACATCTCAAATTAGAGGATTAAGAAGTTAATTAGTGAGTTAATTGTAAGATTAAATTTCTAAATCAAGAGGGGTATAGGTGTAAAAAAATTAAATGATAAAGGGAGAAATTGAAAACAATAGACAAGTGAGGGGCTTCTTTGCAAATACTCCTAAATATGCCTTATCTCTTTAGACAACCCACTTGAAATTAAGTTGAACAACCCAGTCCAGCCGAGCAACTAGAGAGAGAATAGAAGAAAAAGGGTTTTGAGGAGCAAGGGAAAACCGTGAGAAGAGGATTGAAGGTAAGTGATTCTTTTGGGAAATCTTTTAATTTCTTTGCATTTTCTTGCTTGATTAGGTTTTCATCATCTAGATTTTCCTTTTCATGGCTGGAGTTTTGAGTGGAGAACTGGAAATTTCGTGGGGTTGCTTGCTGTAGAAACTAAACATGATAGGAGGAGGAGATACAAGAAATTGTTGCTTGCTTTGAGGAGTTTTTGAATGAAATCTGTATTGCTGTAAATTTTCTGAAACTTAATGGTTTATTTGTGATCTAAACTGCTGTAAATGTTGTTAGGGATTAGGGAAGAAGAGGGGAGTAAAGTTGTAGTTAGAATGGAGGGAGTGTTTGGCAAAATAATGAGAAATGGAAGCTGGAATCTCAGCTGAAAGAAAACAGGGTATCTGCAGAAATTTCTGCAATGAGACTTGCTTGGGCCGAAATTTATGGAAGATTTAATTAAGGAAAAACCAAGTTAGGAATGTGTATTAAGTGTATAATTGGCCACCTTAGGAAGGGGATTAGTGATTGACACCATTTGAATCAATTTACACTACTTGAGGAAGAGGAAATGAAAACAGTACCTATGCTGTCAAACTGGAATTTTTCCAGCAGTGATGTACTGGGTTTGTCTTAGATTTTGAGGGCTGTAATGGGCTCTAAAACTTCATTTTCTTAAGTTGATTAAGTGTTGATTGAGTCATCTTAAGGAGGATTAAAAGAAAATTTCGAAATTTAGCTCTAAGTGCACAATTCAAGTAAGTATAAAGAAACTGGTATGCTGTTACTGCTGCAGATTTTTCTGCAGCAAACCATGGTTAAACCTGAATGTTTTGAGTCTATAATGGGACTAAAAACAAGCTTGAAAATGTGGTTTAGATAGGGATTAAGTCACCTTAAAGAGGGAAGGAGAGAGGACCCGAAATTTTGGTTCAAGAATGGGAAATTTCCCTAGAGGGTCAAGTGAAAGTATGCTGTAATTTTGACAGCAAACTTACTGCAGAGAAATCCCGAAGTTAGGCCAAGATTGGGAGGCTTAAATGAGCTCGAAAAACCTTATCTCTACAAGCTAATTAAGTGTTAATTAAGCTACCTTAAAGAGAAATAAAAAAGGAGAATAGAAAATAGCTTTCATAATACAAAGTGATTGTCAAGTTGCAGAGATGTACAGCAGACAATAATCTGAAAATTTCCAGCAACCTATCCTGCTATAGACTAAACTTTTGGGGACTTGGTTGGGCTTAAGAACAAGTCAAATTAAAGGCTTAAGTGATGATTAAGAGCAATTTACAAGGTAGATAAAAGAAGGCACGAAATTAAGCTTATATCACTAAAATTTGTGTTGAAATGGTAAGATTGTGCAGCAACTATGCTGCAGAAAATTTCTGCAACAGTATTGTGGTTTGGCAAGCCTTTTTGGGGTTGTAGGAGCTTCAAAGTTGAGTAAAATAAGCTACTTAAGTGTGGGTTAAGTCCCCTTGAAGAGAAGATTGAATGAAAAACTAAAGAACTAGCTTAATCTAAACAAATTAATTTCAAGCAATGAGTTATAAGGTGCTGGAATTTTTGACAGCAAATTTCCTGTTGCTGTACTCTGTTTAGGCTGAAATTTTAGGGAGATTAGGAGGAGTTTAAAGCTGGTTAGAGGAGTAACTTCAAAGTAGATCAAGTCAATTTAGAAAGGAGTTAGGTAAAAATCCTCTTTTAGCTCTAGAACTACATGGAAATCAATTAAAAAGGGGATTGAGTAGGTGCAGAAAAATTTTTTTAATAGAAGATTCTGTTTTGGTGGAGAAATTTGTGGGAGAGCTAGAGTTCATTAAGGACACGTAATGGGAAGATTAAAAGCCTAAGAGAGGGGCAAAATTATAGGCTTAGCTTAAGAAAAGAATCTTGCAATTAAGCTTTTATGACATATGGTATGCATTGCATCATACATTTACTTTACTTATGTTTGCATCTTCTCCACTTGTAGGAGAAGGAGACCAGGCCGAACCTGATACTGACCGGACAGATCCCACCAGTCATCCTTAGAATTTATCTACTTTGTGAGTGGCACATTATTTAAACTTAGAATTTTAAACTTAAAATGTATGCTTCATGATATAGATGACCCGCTTTCAAACCATACATGTATGTTTTATACTAAAATAGAAACAGAGTGCTATGTTCTATGTTCCAGTGTATATAATATGTTTGACTTGATTTTATGACTTTGGTGCCTCGGCACTCAGTTTTGCATGCCGGATAGCCATCTGGGGCAGGTGGCAGTCCTACAGCCGATGTTATGGTATTAGACCCGGGGAGGTCTCAGACACCACAGACTGTGTAGTCTGACCTGGAGTGGTGACCCACGGCTCAGGTTACACAGTGTAGTAGCGTCCGGCATTTTTATGATTTGATGTTTTCATGTTTTACTGCCCTCAGACATTATGGGCTGTGCACACCCCATCAGACTCCTATCAGATAGTGGTGAATGTGACCCTTATGATTCTTGACATTTTTATATTTGATGTTCTAAACATATTATTGAATTGTTGAATGTTGCAACGAACTTGCCATGATGCCTTATTCTTATATTTCCCTGGGATGCTTAGATTATATGGAAATCTGGCATGGAAGTTAGAATCATGTTTCTATTTGAATGATTCTTCAAGCTATGCTTTTATATACATATATGCATGTTATAGTAAAGGAAAAATCACTCTGTTTCTGCTAAGTTTAAATTTTGTGCCATTCACTGAGATTCAATCTCACACTTTTTATTTTCTAAACTTTCAGATCTTATCAGGAGTCCCGTCACCTACCTAGCCAGTTCTTGTCTACACTACAAAATAGTTGGGGCGGCCAGCAGAAGGTCCTTAGGGAATATTTTTGTCTTTTGCATATATTAGCATAGTATGAGTAGAGATCTAGTATTTAATGAGTTGTACATAAATTTTTGAACTACAACTAGTGGAATGGATGCATGTGTTTATGTATATTGTGAGTATGACTACTGTTGATGGCATGCCTAGGTCTCGAGTATGAACATATGTATGTAGAAATGCTAAAGAGCATATGAGATTAGTACTCCAGGAGTATTTTACTAAAATGTCAACAGGGATACAGGTTAAGCTTTGAGATAAGGGGTTTCAGCGGCTAGCATGCTGCCGGATTTTCAATACCGGTGGGTGCTGGTTGTTGCCCCGGATGTCATGCCTCGCTAAGTGCGAGAAGGGAGGGGCGTGACATAGCCCCCCAAACTTTTAAACAATTATGTTTTGACCCCTTAATCCTAGAAAGCTTAGGAAGTCTCTATTAAAATAATGTAATCCTCCCAAATTTAAGACCTAAACTAGGCTAAGATACTATATAATTTTTATGATTTTATTCCTTCAAATTCTTGAAGTTTTTATTTATTTATTTATTTTTAATCAAACAATTTATATTCGATTTTTCATGTCAAAAGAGTTCTTTTTTTCTTATTTTTTTTTTTCGTTACAATTCCATATTTCCATGCTTTCTATGATTCTTCTAAGCTTTCTTAAGGTTACAAACAAGAAACTAAAATTTAAATTTTTTCTCTAAGATTTTCTTTTTCAAAAGGATGCATATATGAAAATTAATGAATGAAATGCTTCAAAAGCAAGAATAATGCAATGCATGTTTTAAATGTTGAAGTTGTGCGTTCCAAACTTGGTTTGAAATGTCATAATTCCACTCCCTTAAAAGAATTTCGTCCTTGAAATTCAATACCTAATGTTTGGAACAAGTAAGGATGCTTGTTTCTCATCTCATATATTTTCGTTCCCATGTAATCTCTTCTTTAGTTCATAGTCCCATGTCCATTTAAGTTTTATAATCACTTAAGAGATCCCATTATTTGCTAATTGTTGTCCCTAGATCATTTATCGATCTATTCCATCCCTACTAGTTACACCTGTCTAATAGAATCTTCACTTTACAACACTAGAAAGAAATCTCAAGTTAACTTATTAGTCAGCAAGCAATTTCCTTTCCAAAAGGTCCCCAATTCTTATCTTAAATTTGCCTCAAGGGATTCAAGCATAATTATTCCTAATTATCATAAGAATCTCCCCAAAATAAATGTTGACTCACTAAGTGATGAAACATATTTTGACCTAATATATTGCCATGTTTTTTGGCTTTATTTTAGTTTATTTTTGTTAAAGAGCTAAAAATAGAAGGTGAACGGGGAAAAGGTAGGGGAAAAGAGTTAGGATAGGTAGAAAGAAAGGTGTAAGGAAAATTAAATCTAGGTCATACTTAGCTAACTGATTAGAAATTCATGGGTTCAAATTGTTAAGTAGAAAATTTTGTTTTGGAACATAACCTTAGAAGAGTTATAACTTCCTTATAGGACATGAAATGGAATGGGAATCAAAACTAAAGAAGAACGTAAAACTAAACACAAAAGAACTAATAGCAAACAAAACCTAAGAATAGGAGTATAGGAAATCTCTAGTAATCTAAAACATTGAGAAATGAGTTTTAAGTTTTAATTAGCCTTAACAAGGCTAGGATTCTAGCACCATCAAGGGAGACCAAGACGTAGAACATGGTAAGAAAAGAAAAATAGTTTATGAAGACAAAGGAAATCCTTTGGTAATAAAATAGAAAATAAAATAGGAAATAACAAAAAGGGTTAAGAGATGTTATATGAGATGATAGTTTGAGGATATTCTATTCATTTCTAGATGATTAACTGTCAATGCAAAATTTGAGGCACCAAAGGGTATAAGCTTTGGTTAATGAATTGGAATGTAAATAAATATGTGTGGATACATATAGGTTAGACTACAAATTAAATATCTTAAGGGAAGCTAGAGAGAGGCTTGAGCAATATTGGTGGATAGTTAAAGGCTTAAAGAGTATGACTTTATTGCAGATATAGTAGAGATAGAAAAACTAGAATTCGAGCATAATTTAGGAAAATGTGCCTCATGTAATAATTGGACATAATGGAGTTGGAAAGTTTAGAGGACATTTAAATTTTTGAGAACAATTCAAGGTGTCACAAACATTTGTTCGAGAGACTTTTAGGATGGTAGAAATTTTATTCTCTTATTGCTTGATGTGAATTTACAGTGAAAAGATTGGAAGTTTTTCTAGATTAAATTGGTTGATGGTTGAATATTAATAATATTTTGTGGTGAATGTAGAATCATTGCGATGTGCTTAAGATGATGATTTTTATGGGTGAACTGTAATGATGGATGAGACATTTGTTAAAGGTCATCAATTACTAATTTCTTGTTATCTAAAGGTTATGAATAAGTTAGTTTCAGTCATTACAGGATATAAAAGGAACATCGAGTTTTTGAGGCCACAGAATTTGATGGTGAACTAAATCTATTAAGGACTAGAAGATGGTTTGGAGAGGTGAATTATAGAACAGTAGTTTGAGGATAGTTTATATTAATAGTGAGGATGAATTAGCTATAACGGATTGATTTGAGACATCAGAGGTTTCAGGCTTCGAGCTGATGTAAATTTTAGAGACTTAGATACAAATTAAGAAATCTGATTTATATTAGACACAGTGAAAAATTTTATTAAGGTGTGACAAGGTAAATAATTGAGTAGGGAGGAAGCCTTAGCCCTGTAGCATATATGAGAGTCAAAAAGGAAGCTAGCGAGTCTTGAGTAATCTAAATTAATAGTTACGAGCTTATAAATTTCAAAATTGTAGTGAGCATAGTAAAAAGATAATAGAAAGATGTTTTAGATGAGACTCAATTATATGTGTTTTATGTAACAACTAGATAGATTCATTGCTTGAAGAACATTAGAAGTAGCTAAAAAAATAAAAAAAATAAAAAATTGGTCATTGATGGTGCAAGGGTTTCTTTGGCAGGTTTTCAGGAAAATTTGAAATTGTCTTAAATAGACTACTCGAGGATAGTGGGAAATAAAGTGATCGGGAGTTTCGTAAAAATTTGAATGGCTTAGTGAGTTAACATTTATTTTGGGGAGATTCTTAAGATAATTAGGAATAATTATGCATGAATGGATTGAGGCAAATTTAAGATAAGAATTGGGGACATTTTAGAAAGGAAAATGCTTGGTGGCTAATAAGTTAACTTGAGATTTCTTTCCAGAGTTGTAAAGCGAAGATTCTATTAGACAGATGTAACCAGCAAGGACAAAATAGATCCATAAATGATCTAAGGACAAGTAATCAACAAATAATTTTTGGAGTAAAATAATTTGGGAAGCTGGGGAGTGAATAGGAATGGAATCTCTTAAGTGATTATAAAACTTAAATGGACATTGGGTTATGAGCTAAAGAAGAGATTATCTAAGAGTGGTAGAATGAAATGAGGAACAAATACCGCTATATTTTTCACGCATCAGGTACTGAATTTTGAGGACGAAAATCTTTTAAGAGGCAAGGAATTGTGATATTCCAAACTAAGTTTGGAATGCACAACTTCAACATTTAATACATGCATTTCATTAGTTCTTGCTTTTGATGCATTTCATACATTAAGTTTCATATATGCATTCTTTTGAAAAACAAATTAGAAAAAAAAAATAAAAATAGTTGCTTGTTTGTAGCCTTAAGAATGCTTAGAAGAATCATAGAAACCATGGAATTATGAAATTTTAATGAAAGAAAAAAAGAATTAAAAGAAAAAGAACTCTTTTTACATGAAAAACCCTAATTAAGTTATTTGATTTAAAATAAATAAATAAATATATAAAAACTTCAAGAATTTGAAGGAATAAAATTATGAAAGTTATATCGTATCTTAGCCTAGTTTAGGTCTTAAATTTGGGAGGATAACATTATTTTTATAGAGACTTCCTAAGCTTTCTAGGATTTAAGGGGTCAAAACTTAATTAATTAGAAATTCGGGGGGCTATTTTTCAATTTTATGCCAAATTTTAGAAAAGAAAATTAGGGTATTAAAAGGGCCTAATGAAAGGATTGGAAAGATTATAAAATAATTTTGAAATGAAATAAAAAAAAATAGAAGAAATAAAAGGAAAAAGAAAGAAGGGAAGAAATTGAAGGTAGTTAATGAATTATGGAATATTTAATTTATTAAAAATATATGTGTGTAGTGATATTTGATTTTATTGTAGGATTATATTAATAGAGTCCTAATAGGAATTTCCTAAAAATTTTGGGCTAATTGGAAAATTTTAGAGAATTTGGGGTCAAAATGTAAATAAGTGAAAGTTGAGGGACCTTTTTGTAAATAGGCTAAAGTTAGGTTGACCAAATGGGTCTATAATCCTCTAAAAGCCTCTAGAAACAGCCATTTTCATTCAAGATAGAGAGAGAAAGAGCCAAGGGAAAAGAGAACAAGAAAGAATAAAGAAAATCAAGAAAAACAAGGAAAGAAAATTTGTAAAAAATTCTAGATTTTTATGCTATACCGCTATTCCATCTCATTTGCTTGAAGCAAACAAGCTTCATAAAGAGATTAGATTGCTGAAATTCCCAGGAGAGCTGAAATTGTAGAGAGAGAACAAACCCCCACTTGTTGAAAAATTGAGAGAAATGTATAGAAATCATGTTTGCTTGAATATTTTGATGTTTCCATGCATTTATATTAGATTTTTGTGCTGGATATAAGCTTGAAAATAGGACAAGAATAGAGGGGACTCCCGTGGGTTTAGGAAAATGAAGGAAAATGGCAAGAAATTATAGGAAAACAAGTTGAAAATTTTTCTGCAATGTGTGTGTATCTAAGGCCACGAAATTTGGACTTAAATGGGATTAAATGCAAGATAAATCAGTGGCTAGCTAGAAGGGGAGATTAGCATAAAGGAAGGAAAGGATTAGAGGCCAAAATAGTGCCAAGTCTAAGTGAAACTCATTAGAGAATCAAGGTGATTAGGAGCAGAATTTTTCTGCAATAAATTTTAGCAATCAAAAGTGTTTTAATTGGGTCATTAAAGGGCTCAATGAAGCTTAAAACCAAGGCTAATCAATAGCTTATGAAGTAGTTGAAACCAATAAATAAGAACGTAGAAGACATTAATCCAATTTAACTTGAAACCTAACAAAATTCAATTAAGGGTAATATGAAATATATGATTAAGGTTGTGGGTAAATTCTAGGAACTTAGAAAGTAATATTGGGAAGGTTTTATGCCCCCAAAATGGACACCAAACAAAAGGCTAAGAAAGGCCAAAGAAGGCACCAAAGAAGATTGCTAAAATGGTAAGACAATAGAAAAAACATGAAAGTATAACTTAGGAACCTCTTAGACATTAATAGGTATAATCTCTTGACTTGAGAAACATAGGAAAAATGTATTTAAGAGCCTTTAAAAGCAACATTGAGCAAGCTGAAATTTATGATAACTAAGCTAAGAAATGAGGGAAACATAAGGTTTGGCAATGCAAAGGAAAGAGAGAAAGGAAAAATAAAGAATTAAAAGATAATATAGGTTTTGGTAACATAATCCCCATCATTTTACATTTGCATGCATTACTCATGCATCCATGGCATTGTATTCACATTCCACACACTTGCATTTTTAGGCAGCCATGACATGGTTGATTCTGACCTAGTTCAAGGTGATCAGGCTGACTACCCCTAGGCTACAAAAATGGTGAGTGGTATACTCTCTAAACTTATTTTTTTCTAAACAAATATATGTTTTATGATAAAATTGAAATGTTATGTAAACTCAATATGTATGTTTGATATCAAAACATGGAAATAGTGTGCTTATGTTATGATTTCAATATATTTGATCTTTATGATGTTTTTGTCATTTTGGTATTTCGGCACTTAGACTAGAATTTTAGGCAACCATTTGAGGCAGGTGGTTGTTTTACAATATTGATGCTATAATTTTGGACCAAAGGGGGTCTCAGATGCCATAGACTATGTTAGTCTGACCTGGAGTGGCGACCCATGGTTGTAAACTACACAGTATAGTAGCACCGACATATTTTATGAATTTTTATGTTTTTACAATTTTACTACCCTCAGACATTGTCGGTTGTGTGCACCCGATTAGAGTTATATGTGACATGACATGATTTACGATTTTCACACTCGCTAAATTTCTCGTGGACTTGTTTCTGTGATATGTCGAAGAACTAGAGGAAAATAACTGTCATGAATAAGTTTATCTTTTCTATGTTGTTCTATCATTGCTTTATAGATAGTTTTCTATTCATGAGTAACTAAATTACTAAAGGTATTTAATGCACAGTATTATTATAAACCTCTATGTTTCTGCTAAGTTTAGATTGTATGCCATTTACTAGGAACTCGTGTTCTCATGCTCTTCATATTTTGTAGATTTCAGTTAGATTTTCCTGCACCACCACCAAGACATCATTACACTTTAGTTGGTGGTTGGGCCAATTGGATTATTTTATACGGGTTAATAAGTTATAAATTATGTACTCCATAATGGACTTTACTCACTAGGATGAGAGGGGAGGTATTGGAATTGAGATTTGATACAATGGTGATGTGTGTGTGTATATATATATATATTGCTAGCTAGTTAGAGCAAGTTTATGAATGTATTGTTGGAAATTGTGTGAATGTATTATGCTTCACCATTTGAATGGAATTGTGCATTCTAGAGGCATGTACATATATACATATATCTTTGTATAGGTGACAGGTATCACTAACATGTTTTCCGATAGGGGTTACAATAACCATCATGCTGCTAGATTTTAGACTTGGTTGTAAATGGTTGTTGCCTCGCTATCATGCTTACTTAGGCAAAGGAAGGGCATGATGTGTAATCACACTTAATAGGAATATATGTTTATACTTAAGTCCAATATCAAGTAAAGTGTGTTTCATCCATAAAATTTGTGCACAACAATTTCTAGCAACTACATTCTGTTTCAGTGGTAGATAAGGCAATCAAATTTTGTTTCTTAGTAGCCCAAGAAACTAAAGATTTTCCAATAAAATGACAAGTTTCACTGATACTTTTCTATCCAATTTACATCCTCCAAAGTCCACATCTGCATAACTAGTAAGTACAAAAGAGATTCCTTTAAGATAAAATAATTCTACATTTAAAATTCTTTTGAGATACTTAAGAATTCTTTTGACAACATGCAAATGAGATTCTTTTTGACTTGCTTGAAATCGAGCACACATACAAACACTAAACATGATATCAGGTTGGCTAGCATTTAAGTATAATAAATTATAAAAATATTATTTGTTTTATTCTTAGATATTGAAGTGAGTTGAGATTTCAAACTATCATTTTCATTTTTCAAACTAACATTTTCATTTGAAATATTTGAAAACTTCTTTTTCAAGTCTTTATATTTTTTCCAAGAATTATTAATTTATTTTGTACTTCATCAAATGCATACAATAGCTCATCATAAGATAAATTAGAAGTGCTAGAAGTAGAAGAAGATGAGCTTATCTCATGGTCAAGGTTTGAAGGATTGGGTGTACCCCCCCCCCCAATCAGATGAGAAATATGCTTCTCTGTGATTCAATAGGATTTTCTAATCCCCAGGATCTGGTTATGTAATTTTCTTTTTCCTTTCTTTTGGGCCTTTGGCCCCCCTAGTAACAAAAAAAAAAAAAAAAAAGTTTCACTAGAGGATGAGCCATCTAATTGCAGAAGCAAGAAGTCGACATACAAATTACTACGAAAGCTAATCTTATTATTTTTACTTTGTGTGTGTGTGTGTGTGTCTCTCTCTCTCTCTCTCTTGTCAACCCTTGAGCATGACTACTAGGTTAGATTGTGTAGTCAGCTTGCGATTTTTGCTCTATTCTGTCTATTAAATTCAGATAAGGTGTTTACTTTGAAATTTATATATTTGCCTTTAGTTTGAATTTAGAAAGTTTACAAATCAAAATATTACAATTTTATAAATTAGAAATGTAGAAATAATAATATATTAAATTATTATAAATTTTAATTTATATAAATTTAACTAAAAGAACTAGGCCATGAATTTATAATGATTTCATCATCATCACCATTATTATTACCATTAAGTCAAAATTGCATGTTGGAAAACCATAAAAAATCTCCATCAGTAAATGTTTCCTGAAAAATTATAAGAGAAAATTGGTTAATATTCACAAATAAATTTGCATGTAAATTCTCATGAAAAAATCTCCAGGTAAATTCTTAGGTAGCCAATTTCATAAATAATTCTCCAAGAAAATAATTTGCACATAAATTCGCAAGAAATATTCACAGGAAATTCCCTAAGAAATATTACATGTGGATTTTGATACAAAATTTCATGGGATACAAAATCCCAATCAAAATTCGCAGGTCCTATGTGAACATAAAAAAATAAAAAATTTCTTGCCATTTGGTGGGAAGATTTTTCTGCAAAAATTCTTTGGGATATATTTCTCACAGCAAATTTCTTGTGGATTTTCCTTCAAATTTTTTATGCACATAAAACAATTCCTCAAACACTGGGTTTTAGATGATCCATAGCAGAATTCGTAGGAATTACTTGCAAAAAATATCCACATGAAAAATTTTCATGAAAAAATTCCCAAGTAAATTCCCAGCTAGCCAATTTCACAAATAATTCCCTAAGAAAAGAATTTGCAAATAAATTCGCAAGTAATATCCACAGGAAATTCCCTAAGAAATATTACCTACAGAATTTGATGCAAAATTTCATGATCCCCATCAAAATGCGTAGGTCCCATGTGAATGTAAAAATTTAAAAATTTCCCGCCACTTGGCGGGAAGATTTTCTACAAAAATTCATTGGGATATATTTCTCACAGCAAATTTCTTAAGGATTTTCCTTCAAAATTTTTATTTGTAGAAAAAAATTCCTCAAACACTAGGTTTTAGATGATTCGCAAAAAAAGTTGCTGGAACTACATGCGAAAAATATCCGCAGGAAAAATTCATATGTAATAGACACTTTTCTTGTAGTGAACCGAGTCGAACTGCAAGCATGCATATGTTAGGAGTAATGACACAAATGGGGTTCACCAGGCAATGCACCTCACATGTACTTTTAGTAGGCATAGTTTCAAGTTTCTTGTGCATTGGGGCCATGGATGGATATCTTGTATCCCAATAAATCGTTTATCAACCAATTAAACTAAGTTGAACTATAAGCAAAGATATGTTGGGATCCATGACTTGGATGGTAGTCATATGGCAATGCATATCACACATACATGTAATAGGGTTAGCATTGGGTTTTGCGCACATTTGGGCCATGGATGGGTATCTTGCGCCCCAATAAACCATTTACCATCAAGTTAAATAGAGTCAAACTATATGCAAGCATATGGTAGATTTGTGACTTTGAAAGAAGTCTCAAGAGCATTGCACCATAAACATATGTGCAATAGGATTAGTATCAGGTTTCATGCACATTGTGATCAAGGATGGGCATCCTGTTATCTAATAAATCGTTTACTATCCAATTAAACCAAGTTGAACTCTAAGCAAAACATATGTCAGGATCCTTGACTCAAATGGGAGTCCTAAGTGCATTGCAACTCACATGTACTTTAATGGGGTTAGTATTAGTTTTCGTGCACATTAGGGCTGTGGATGGGAAACTTGTGCCCCAATAATCCGTTTACTAACCAATTAATTTGAGTTGAACTATAAGCAAGCATATGTCATGATCCATGACTCACATGGTGGTCCCTAGGGCCTTTCACATTACATGCACTTGTAATGTGTGGGTACAACAAGAAAAATATATGCTCTATTGTTTGAGTAGAGTTGTGCTTAGTAGGTGAATTTATATAACTATTAAAGGTGTTACAGGTTCCACTTACAGGTTTCTAGATAGGGGTTACGTTGGCCATCATGCTATTGGATTTTATACTCAATAGTAGCTAGTTGTTGCCTCGTTGCAATGCCTCACTTGGTAGTAGTGGGGTGTGATAGTTTAATTGGTATCAAAGCCTAGGTTTGGGGTGCTATTAAGGTTTATGTTCAGAAAGAGAATTAGGCTTAGGTTTATGCATAGCTTGTATACTTGATATGTTGTAATCCACAAGAACTTTGTTTGTTGTAGGTTATGACTTGTACTAGGAGGGTCGAGGCCGTGGTCGATGTAGGCACATCCAAAGTAGGCACCTAACCAACTTTCTAGGGATATCATGAGCACTTCATCTATATTACTAGGGGAGGTAAGGCCTTCTCGAGCACATGTGCGTCCTTCAGGAGATTGAACCCCAGAGGTCGTTCCCTAGGCACCTATATCCCCTTAGACTCCTGCATAAGAAGTCCCTCCAACACCCCTAGTTGCACCAGCACTACCAGAACCTATAGTTTCCCCTGAGTTGATGGCTATTATAGCTCAGGTCGTGGGAGCTACCATAGTTTCTAGCTCAATTGTCACAAGAGTTGAGCTTAAGGAGGAAAAGATTATTGAAAGGGCTTGGAGACTTGAAGCTTAAGAGTTCCATGGGAATACAGACCCACTCGAGACAAAGGAGTGGATCTAAAAGGTTGAAAGGATCTTTGACTTGATGCACTATCTTGAGGACTGGTGGGTGCCAAATGCCACATTTGTAACAGATGAGCAGGACAAATGTAGATTATTTGAGAAAGGCCTCAGATGGGAACTCCAAGCAAAGACCAAGATGTAGAGGTATAATTCATTTGCAGACTTAGTAGGATATTCTCCTAGAGCAGGGGAGATAGAGATTGGATGCACTTGATGGAGACGAGAAATCCAAGAAGAGTGCCTGGAGAGGTATATCTTATAGGAGAGAGGGTTAAGCACTAAAGAGGTATATGACTATCCTATTAGCTAATAAGAGGAGCAAGGTTTTAGGTAGACCTAGGGCAAGATCAATATCAATTTCCAATCCAACATAGAAGGAGCTGTGGTTTGCTGTTGTAGCACCAAGGAGTAGCCAAGCTATAGGAGTTAAAAAGACAGAAAGTGTAGCCAGCAAGTTTGGCAGTAGGGAGGTCACTAGCATGGGACCCATAGTGTTTGACTTGCGGGAAGAATCACAAGGGAAGTACATGAGGCATTCAAGAGTATGCTATAGATGTGAATAGACCAGATACATCGAGAGGGACTATCCACAAGCAATTCAGAGTGTTGGGGCATCTACCACACATGAGGCACAACAAAGATCCCCAGCTGGGGATAGTGGAGTCTAGACTACCAAATAAGGAGCTACCATAGGCATGCCTAGAGTAGAGGCCCATGTTTATGCTATGACCAAACAGGAGGCAATGGTCATTGTAGATACCATGACTAGTATACTATATGTTTTTGGCATTGATGCATATGTTCTAATTGACTATGGTTCTACATTTTCTTTCATATCATCAACATTAGCCACTAAACTAGTGTTCAGACTAGACAACTTGGGAAAGAGTATAGCCACCTCTACACTAGTAAGGAGCACTCTAATAGCAGGTATACATGGATTGGAAGATAAATGTAGAAGGAGTGGAGTTAATGGGGATTTAATTCAGCTAGATATGTATGATCTTGATACGATTCTGGGCAGGGATTGGTGAACAACTTGCAAGGCACGTGTAGATTGCTTTAGGAAGGCAGTTAGTCTATAACTACCAAATGGCATAGAAGTGTGTTTTGTTGGCAAGCAACATATTTTGTCCACATGTGTTATCTCTGCACTAACAGTCACTAAACTGTTCATTAAGTGTTGTGAAGCTTATTTGGTATGTATGGTAAATAAGGAGGCAAAAACTCCAAATTTGGAAGATATAATTGTGGTAAACAAATTTCCTAATTTATTTATAGATGAGTTGCCAGGGTTATCACCAAACAAGGAGGTCAAGTTTGTGATAGACTTGATTGCAGTCGCACAACTCATTGCACATGCTTCCTACATAGTGGCACCAGTATAGCTAAAGGAACTCAAGACTCAATTGCAGGAGTTAATTGATAAAGGATTTATTCGATCAAGTACTTCACCTTGGGGAGCACAATGGCTATTTATAAATAAGAAAGATGGCAGTTTGAGGTTATGTATACATTACAGGAAGCGAAGTAAGGTGGCAATCAAGAATAAGTACCTACTACCAAGAATAGAAGACTTGTTTGATCAGTTGCAAGGTGCTCAGATATTTTTTCAAATAGACTTGAGATTAGAGTATCATAAATTTAAGATTAAGGAAGAGGATGCACCAGAGCCTACATTCAAGACCAGGTATAGGCTTTATGAGCTTTTGGCAATGCCCTTTAGATTAACAAGTGCACTGGTATCGTTTAAGAATTTGATGAACAAGGTGTTCCAACCTTATCTGGACAAGTTGGTGGTAGTGTCTATTGACTATATACTGATATACTCTAGGAGTAGAGAGGAGCATGCTGAACAATTAAGGATTGGCTTGCAAACATTGAGAGAGAAAAAGTTGCATGCTAATTTAAGCAAATGTGAGTTTTGGCTTGATAGAATAGTATTCTTGGGGCACATAATATTAGTTGAGGGTGTGCTAGTGGATCCTCAAAAGATAAAGGCTATACTCGAATGGGAGCTACTCACTAATGTTATAGAGGTAAGAAGTATCCTAGGAATGGCAGCATATTACTGAAGATTTGTGGAGAACTTCTCCATTATAGTTTCACCTCTAACCAAGCTCTTAAGGAACAATATAAAGTTTGAATGGACTAACAAATGTCAAAGGAGTTTTTATGAGCTAATGAGGAGATTAAGTACTACACCAGTTCTCACATTGCCAGAAAAATGGGAAAGGATACACCATATATAATGATGCTTCCAAGAAGATTGGGATGCGTACTAAAGCAAGACGGGAAGGTAGTTGCTTATGAATCTCGCTAGTTAAAGCCACATGAATTGAACTATCCCATCATGATTGGGAGTTATTTACAGTAGTTTTTGTCTTAAAGATTTGGAGACATTATCTATATGGGTAACATTGTTAAATATTTATAGATCACAGAAGCCTTAAATATATCCTAACTCAAAAGGAGTTAAATCTCAGATAGCGAAGGTGGGTGGAGTTATTAAAAGATTATGACTGTACTGTTAAGTACCACCCAAGAAAGGCAAATGTGATAGCTAATGCCTTCAATAGAAAATCTTCTAGAGTAGTTGCCTTACAAACAGTTTATATGCCATTGTTAATGGAGTTGAGGTCCTTGAATGCATAACTATTAATAACTGAACAAAGAGCTTTGTTGACTTGATTGCAGATGAGATCTACGCTAGTGTCTCAAATTAAAGAAACATAGGATCAAAATCCATACTTAAAGAAAATAGTAGAAGAAATCATAAATGGAAAGAAAAGTGATTTTAGAATAAAGGCAGATGGTACATTAATATTTAAAGATAGAGTATGTGTGTCTAAAGTGGGAAACTTGTGGGAATAGATAATGGAAGAAGCCCACTTTTCAGTGTATGCCTTGTATCCTTGAAGTACTAAGATGTGTATACATTTGAAACAAAATTATTAGCGAAATGGAATGAAAAAGGAGATAGTATATTATGTTTCCAAATGTTTGGTATGTTAGTAAGTTAAAGTTGAACATCAAGGGCTAGTAGGTAAATTAGAGCCATTACTAAATCTAGAATGGAAATGGGAACACATTACTATGGATTTTGTAATAGGATTTTTAGTGACTAGAAGAGGAAATGATGTTGTATTGATTGTTGTAGACAATTTGACAAAATCAGCACATTTCATAATAATTAAAAGCACATTTTGCTAGATAGATTGGCTAAAACTTATGTAAATAAGATAGTCAGCAGGCATGGGGTGCCAGTATCCATGGTATCAGATAGAGATCCCAGATTTATAACATGATTTTTGCTAAGCTTACAGGAGGTGTTAGGAACTAAATTACATTTTAATACTGCAATCTACCCACAAAGAAATGGTCAGTCAAAGAGCACTATGCAGACACTAGAATACATCTTACATGATTGTGTTTTAGAGTTTCAGGCAACTAGGATTAACACTTGCCTTCAGCAGAATTTGTTTATAATAACATTTATTGTTCAAGCATTGCAATGGCACCTTATGAAGCTCTATATGGGACAAGGTGTAGGATGCCAATCTATTGGGATGAAGAAAGGGAGAGAAAATTATTAGGTCTAGATAGCAAAGCAAATAAAGATGATCAAAGATAGATTAAAGGTAGCTCAGGACAAACAAGGAAGTTACTTTGACCCAAAACACAAGATGTGCATTTTGAGGTGGGTGATAAAGTATTTCTTAAGGTTTCCCCTTGGAAATGTGTATTAAGGTTTGGCAAGAAAGGCAAATTGACTCATAAATATGTTGGGCCTTAGGAGATTATTGAAAAAGTGGGGTCAATTGCCTACAGATTTGCACTGCCGCCAAAATTATCTTAGATTCATAATCTATTCTATAAGATTCTTTCTCTACTCTAATGTCATTTACTTGAAGAAATAGAGGATTTGAAGGAGGTTTTGATGCTGAAAATGGGGGTGTGCGGGCAAAAATTTTAGATAATGAGTGAACCTCCCTAGTTTTTTTGGAAAAATTTTTGTTAGAAACATGTATTCCTTTGTAATTTTGGTATTTTATGGACTTTTTGTGAATATATACTTCCTTTCTGAAGCTGAAATCAAAGTGGAAGTGGGGAGGAGTCACTTGTGATCAAGAAAGGAAGGAGATATTTGCAAGAAAAACAAGTAGAGTGAACTAAAACATCAAAGAAAGCAACTTGTGTGCTTGCTGAAATTTTTCTACAAGTTTCTCAGATGGCCGAACCACTTAGGAAAAGAAAGAGGCTTTATTTTTTTTTTTTTCAAATTCAAGGCCAAAAAATGTACTAGGAAGTGGTTTAGTCAAATGAAAAAGAATATGCAAGAAAGAAATCATAAATTGATAATAGGTGAAATATATCTAGGTTGGTAGTGAGGGTTTAATTTCAGAAACTTTTTCCGTAATATGTATACATGTAAGCCACAAAATGGAACACGAAATGGGACTAAATGCTAGTCAATTAAGTGGTTAGATGGATGAGGTAACTAGTCAAATGAAAGAAGAAGGTTACAAGACCAAATTAAGTCCAAAGCTATGCCAAATTAAGTGCAGCAATTTCTGCAAGAAACTTGAACAATCTACGCAACTTGTTGGTGGCTTTTAAGGAACTTAACAAGGCACTAAATCAAGACTAATCAATAGCTTAGAAAGTGGTTAAAATCATTTATAAAGAAGTATTAGAAATGAGTTCAATTTAGCTTGAAACCCTAGCAAAAACCTAGTTAAATACAATGTAGTGTATGTGAATTAGAATTGTAAGTAAAATTTGAAGAATTAAGAGACTAGCTTTGGGAGGTGTCACACCCCTCAAAAGGGCACAAAATAAGGACTAGAATGAGACCAAAGGAAGTGCCTAGAAAGAACACTAAAATAGCAAAGCAAGAAAGAACAATAAAAGCCTGACTTAAAATTTATCTTAAACATTAATGTGTATAAATATTACTAACCTAAGAAACTTGCAAAATGAACTTGGGAGCTTCTAAAGAAACAACAAGCAAGCTAAAAATAAACATAATTAAATAAAAGAAGTAGTAGAAACATGGGATGTGGAGACACAATGAAATAAAAGAAAGGAAAACATGAAGGCTTAAGGGGAACTATATATTTTGGCAACAATGACCTAAACCATTTAATATTTGTGTGCGTTTTATCATGCATCCATGACATTATATTCACGTTCCATACACTGCACATTTCTAGGCACACGTGATAAGCTTGACTCTGATCCAGTTTCGGCCGAGCAGACTAAGCATCCATAGGCTATACACATAGTGAGTGGCATGCTCTATAACCTTTGTCTTTAAAATAAAATTGTATATTTTGTGATACAAATGATGCATATTGCAAGCCATATATGTATTTTTGTATCAAAACTAGTAAATAGAGTGTTTATGTTCTATTTTCCATATAATTGGGACTTTTACAATGTTTTATGACATTTTGGTGCTTCTGCACTCAAACAGTTATGTTGGGCAGCCATTTGAGGTAGGTGGTTGTTCTACACTCTTATGCTTTGACTTTGGACCCAATGGGGTCTTAGTCACCACAAATTGCATTAGTCTAACTTGAAGTGGTGATATATGGTTGTAGGTTATACAGTGTAGTAGCGCCTAACATGTTTTGTTGATTTTATATTTTCATGACTTTACTACCCTTATATATTGTCGATTGCATGCACCTGATCAGAGTTATATATGGTACAACATGACTTATGATTCTTTGTATCTACTAAATTTTCATAGACTTGGTTTCTATGATATACTAGTGAAGGAACTAGTTAGAGGTTGGGCCAACAAGATTTTCCTTATACTTATTATTTGCTACTAAATTTTGTAATCTTGTATTAAATATTTTCATTAGCATGAGAGATAATGTATTGGGATTGGGGTATATTTGCAGTTATTTTAGTTTAGTTGCGATGCATATATTTCATTTGCTAGGATATTAGTGTGTGAATATGAATATATGTGCGAAGTTTGCATGAGCTGATATTGGCCTTACTGTCTAAGCATAACTATGTAGATGTCATAGGTTTCCTCTATAGGGCTCTAGATAAAAGTTACAGCAACTGTCATACTATCGGATTTTAGATTTGGTAGTAGGTAGTTGTTGCCCCGCTATTATGCCTTGCTTGTCAAAAGTGGGGTATAACAATTCTAATGCCCCTCTAATCCTCTAAGCTCTAGATTTAAAGTGGGTTAATTCATTAATAATTTTTCATAATTTTATTATTTAGGTTTTAAAATTTTTTAATTTTTATTGTAACTTACATAAGTTAAGATTTGTCACTTCTAACTTTGGTTTTCTTCCTAATTTTCCTTCAGTATTATATAAGTCTCACATTCTAATTTACTCTAAGGTTCTTTTAAGCCGTCCTAAGGTTAGGGACAACCAAACATAAATTAGAGGTGTTTATGGTTTTAAAAATCGAACTAAACCATATTGTACTGAAAGTTAGGTTTTATCCTAAAGTACTATAGATTTTGGTATAAGGTAATCCTATACTGAATATTTTAGTATGATTTAGGTTTTATAAATAAAAAATCGATAAAAAACCATACCAAATGGAAGATTATATGTTATAATTTATTCAATTATTTATATTTTATATAAAATATTCAAATTTCTAAAGATTACGATTAATTTAACAGTAAATTGAAAAAATTAAAAAGATGGGGACTTATATGAAGAGGAGGTGTAAATGTGAGAGGTTAAAATGTAAAAAGATAATATATACATGTACAAAATTTTGTTTCTAACCCTAACCCTTTCCTCTCTTGTGCATAAATCTCATGATCCTTTTTCATTTCCTTCTTCTACTGTTGTTTACTTCACCTCGCCTCTCTCGCATTTTCTTCTCCTCTCCCACTCTTTACGAATTAGTTGTAAAACTTTTCTTGCTTATTAACCTTTTGCTAGAGATTATAAAACCTTCTTCTATTAAAAAATGTGCCTTATAAGTCTATTCAACTCCATGGTTATAGTTTTTGAATTCAATGACGCCAATAATCAAATATGAGTAAATTTTAGAAAGGTCTCTTCCTCACAAGCATGTAGGAATGAGATAATCTAACTGAATAATATAGGGATCCCTTACTTTATTTGGTTATTTCATTCATTGTAGTTGATATTTTTCCTCATTAGTTGTCCTATACTAAATTTATTTATCAGCCAATGATTAATGGTCAATGTAGGTGGAAAGGCAACAAAACAAAGTAAAATGATGACCTAATCTCTTTCCTCTAAGTCTCTCTTAGCTTTAAAATAATAAACATAATGTTATTGTATTTAGTTGAATTATATTATACACCTTTTTGTTTAATTTATTAGTCTCTTTATCTCTTTGTCTATTTATTTATTTACTACATTTAAGTCATCTGCTCAAATTTGTTTACTTATTTATTCAAAAGTGTTTATGCTTATTATTTCATATTATTTGACTTAATTGGTTAGAATGAAAAATAACTTAAATACTAAAAAACCAAACCAAACTGAACCATATCATATTGAAATTGAACAAAACTAAAAGGATCAGTATCAGTATAAAAAAGTGTGATTTTGGTTTAATTTCAAAAAATGAAGAAATTGGTACAGTATAAATTTTATAAAAAACTGTAAAAAATTGAATCGTGAACACCCATACATAAATTAATTTCCTCTAGTTTTTATTTTCTCAAGACATGCATGTCAGGAATATAATGAATGTTATGCATGAAAATGTATGAAGTGTATGATGCATGTTTAAGTGCCAAGATTGTGCATTCCAAACTTAGTTCAGATTGTCACAATTCCACCCCCTCGAAAGAATTTTCATCCACGAAATTCAATATCTACCGTCTAAAATCAGTGAGGATACTTGTCCTTCATGTCGTGCTCCCTTTCCCAGGTGATCTCTTATCTATATTGACTTCTCCATAAAACCTTCACTAATGATAATTATTTTGATCTCAAATGATTAACTTCCTTGACAAGAATCTGTACTAGTTCTTCCACGAAGGATATGTATAACATTCCAATCCCAAATAATCCATTGTAAGAGTTTATAATCTCAGTATTATACATACATTAGTGTTTAAGATATGCTTTGTGTAATTTTCATCAATTGAGAATTTTTATAATTCTTATTAATTAGGCACTTAGAGAATAATAATGTAGCCTTGAGAGATGTAGAGAAATAAATTTATATTGAGGATCAAAATGAAATTAAATACAAGGCAAAAACTTGAAAGAAAAATTCTAGAAATGTTGCAAATTAAATAGTTTTCACAAAGCATGATTGGTAGAGTTAATTAATGACCTAAACCTAGTTCTAAATCACTAAGCCAAAGGCTTAGGATTTGTCTTAGATAATTAAATTTTAATTAGGATAGTAATTTAAAATATAAATTTTAGAGAATGGCAAGATAAAAATTAGGTTTTAGCAACAAGGATAGTTTAGTCATTCCATTAGCAAAATTGTTGGAAAGAAATACCAAGGACTTGGCCAACCTTTATGGCTATAAATACATGGATTTAGTAGCTGGTTTTTGTACACCATTTTGTCTCCAAAATCTTGAAGAATACGTGCATATAGAGAGAGAAAGGAAAACCACCATTTCAAAGGTAAGAAATTCTTGGAGAAATCTTCACCCTCTTCTACTTAATCGGTTTAAATTTTTTATTTGGAGTTGGATTGATGTTGAAATAAAAGGGAGAAAACCGAACCCTAGTATTGAAGGAAGAGCTTTAGATTTTGGTGGTTTTGTGAAATTAATTGAGAATTGTTACCACTCTACTTCTTCTCCTCAACTTATATGGTTTTGTTAAAGGGTGGATTATGGTTAAGAAATTTGGCATAAACCAAGCTTAATGGTGAGATTTAAGAGTTTGGAGCAAGGCTAATACTCCTAGTATCATTAGCCAACCTAACTGAAGGATAAAAATGCATTATAGTGGCTATTCTTTGAGGTGAATAAAGGACCTAGAAAGGGATTAACCAAACATGTTAATTTGAAATTGAATTTGGAGCTAAAAACTAGGTTTAATTTGAACAAACCAAAGTTAAGTAAGGGAATAAGTATGGGTTGAAGTTTAATGGGCCTTAAGTACTAAATTGAGATGTGTTTTGGAGAGGTTTATGCTACCTTCATAAAGCCATAAATAAATAGAGAAAGGAATGAGGATTTGTCACAAGAAGAAGATAATTATGATGACACAAGTTTCAGCTTAAAAGCCCAAGTACAGGAAACTTGTTTAAGAAATTAATTTATTGTTCTCTAAATTAAGTGGTGAAACTATAAACATCCATACCACTAATTAATCATCGCATTCTCATGTATAGGAGATCCAAATTGATCAGGACAGTCCCTTGATCAGATAGAACAATAGAAACTACAGTAAATAGCATCAGAGTGAGTGATACTCTTCCAAATCTCATATTTTCTAAATATCAAAAAGTGACTCTTTCCAACATGTTTTTTTCACATGAAAAATGGAAGTAGTATGTTTATTTTATGATTCTCGATGCATATTTTTAATTTTTCGTGTGCCAGGCACTTGATTTTGATGAGTCGGGTAGCCACTAGGGCTAGTGGTAGTTCTACATTAGCTTTATAATATAAATGTCTAGTGGGACACCCAGTACCAAGGCTATTATAGTACGGGCCTAGAGTGGTGACCCATGGTATTGGCTATATAGCAGAGTAGTGCGCAACAAATTTTACGATTTCTAGCCCTAGACTAATAGCTAATAGTTCTGTAGTGCACACAGACCAGATACATATGCTATATGATTGTTTTATCACGATTTGATGCAAGAAAATATTTTAAAAGGTATCTTGTTTTCATGTAATTTCTTATGTTTCAAATGTTGATGTGTTCAACATAAAATGTTTACATGCATTTATTTATTATGAAATCTATCTTTTTCCATTGAGCTTAGCATGTGTATCATTCACTAGGACTTCAGTCTCACCATCCACTTCTACCATGTAGATATCGAGAAGATTGATTAGAGTTTTTATATAGTATTGCCATCATCAAATTGTATAGTTGAGGTTGGGCATGTTATCAATCGTTGCTTTAGTGTACTTGTGTACAAATTGAGTAAATAGAGATTTTGTAATCTTGTACAAGTAATAAATTTTGAGAATGTGGGTGTATGTAAATTTTAAGTATGAGTGTGATAGTTATGCAGATGTTTAAAAGGTTGCGATGTATGAGTTTACTTTTTAAATTATATCAAAGAAAGCAAGTTTTAGATTTTAAATTAAGAATTTAGACAAGGGTTACAGCCCCCACATTTTGCTGTATTTCTCTAGTACAGTGAAGTGTTGAGTATTGCTCCGCTATCATGCCTTCTTCAGTGAGTCATGAGGAGGGCATGACAACAGGTCTTCCTTTGCTTCCATTATTGGGGTCGAAATGATGTGTGGGATCTACTACATATTTTCTTAGCTTGGATTATGCGTAAGACATTATGAATTTAAGATAGTTCTGGTGGTAGTGCCAATTTGTAAGTAACTGTCCTCACTCTTTTAGTAATCTCATAAGCCCTCAAATAACCAGAACTTAATTTACCTTTCTTACCAAACCTTAGAACACCGTTCTAATGGGAAACTTTAACAAAGACTTTATCTGTAGCATCCCAATCCAAAATCCTTAGCCTTTGTCTAACATATATGTATGCATTGCCATAAACTTCTTGTTATTTGCATATGTTATATTCATTTGTAGGCATTGGCTCATAATATGAAAGGATAAATATCTTCTTTTAGAATCTAGTTCATTCATCCCTAAATTGGAGAAGGAAATTGAGGTAATAAAAAGGTTTTATTGACAAATTAGGAAGGTTTAGAAAAGGATTTTAGAAACTAGTTAGAAAAAGGAATAAGAAGGATAGCAAGAGAGTTTGCCATATAGTTAGAGGTTTATTGATAATTAGTGAATAAAAAAAAAAGAAAAAAAAAAGAAGAAAAAAGGAGATAATGACAATATATATATATATGTAAAAGGATATGTATGTGGGTATATTCTAAGGCATTGGAGAAGTAGATTAGTAGGGCCTTATTAGAAAATTTCTGAAAATTTGGGGCTAACATGTAAAAATTAGAGGGTTTCGGGCCAAAATATAAATAAGTGAAAGTTCAGGGACTTGTTTGCAAATAAGCAAAAGTTATGGCAATTAGTGGCTGACTCTCTCCATATATTAAAGCATTTAACACACACATATTTGGCCATTTCGGGCTTCAAACTAAGGGAAGAAAGAAAAGGAAAAGGAAAGAAAGATAAGGGAAGAAAGCAAGGGAAAGCTTTAGGAATTGGAAGGTATGTCCATAAATTTTAATTTCTAATTTAATGTTTCTCTAATTTCTTTTTAAACTAGCTTAGCTCATCACTTCTTCATGCATAAACTATACCATAACTTAATTTTAAACATGAAAGGAAGCTGAAATTACAGCCATGGCCAAACCTCCCTAGGCCAAAAATTTAATTTTGCTACCTCAAAATTTGAGTGAAAATTTGTGTAGAATTCTACTTCTTTTGCCTTAACTAGTAGAAATATGAAATTACATAGAGAATTAAGAGGGTTTGAGGTGCTGTAAATTTAGCTGGCTGAACTCTAGAGGAAAGGCTCTCCTAAATCTTTTCCCATGGAAATGTATATAGAGCTAGAAATTACTATGTTGCATATTTTAGTGTATTTCCTATGAAACTTGTGCTGAAATTGAAGACCTAGGTTGTACTAGGACTCTAAAAGTGGATTAAGAGGTATCTAAACTTAATTGAGCCAAAGGGTTAAAAAGGGGAGCCAGATTAGGGGCACATTGCACCTTAAATCCACCAAGAACCTAACCTAAATCCATAACCTGGTAAGCTATAAGTTTGCAATGAAATGTTCAGATTTGAGGAAGGTTGGTTGTGGCAAGGAATTGGCATAGTTTGAGGCACAAAATTTCTAGGAAAAAAAAAGGTTAAAAAAGGCTCAAGAATATGCTAAGCCTAAAGAAGAGTAAAAAGGTTGAATTGATGATTATATATTGTGCAAATCATAAACTCGGGAGAGGCATTAAAATTTCAGCAACCTAAGGGGTTTTAGAAAAACAAATATTGCATAACCTAACCACTTAAATGAGATTAATTAGAGACTTATTAGACATCAAATAAGAGGCAATTGGAGGAGACTAAGAAATGGAAGGCTTAAAGTAGGCCTGAGTTAGGAATAGTTTAAGCATGCATGATACCCCACACATCAATTGTGTTGCGATATGTGTGTATATATATGCATAATTACACCTTAGGAGAAGTCATTGAGTTGGTTCCAAGCCGGGATATTCCAGATCCAGATCCACAGGTTTAGTATTAAACTCACTATGAATGGAACCTATCTAATATTTGTTATATGTGAAAAATATGTTTTCCAACCAACAACACTTAGTTTAAAACCGTGTGTATGTTAATTCTCAACTGGAAAATAGTTAGTTATGTTTTGATTTTAGTTATGTGATTGATTTGATGCTTTTATGATGTTTTGTGCTTTGACACCAAAGTTAGAATGTCGGCAACTACTCAAGGCAGGTGGTAGTTCTACACACTTGATATTATATGTTACATAATATGATACATATTTGGATCTAGTAGGGAATCTTAGAGGCCACCCACTATGTTAGTTTAGTTGGGGGAGTGGCAGTAACCTCGATGCAAACTACTCAATATAGTAGCACTTAACTTGTTTTGCCCTTTAGGGCCGGATCATGGTTTATGATTTCATGATCTACTACCCCACAGACAAACCATTATTGAAGTGTAATATTCCAAACCAAGTTTGAAATACACAACCTTAATATTTAACATTGTATTTCATTATCTCTTACATTTCCATGTGTTTCATGCATCATGTCTTATATATACATCTTTTGAGGAAATTACAACTTAGTGAAAATAACTAGTATCTACTTGCTTGAACCCTTAGGAATTCTTGGAAGAACATTAGAAAATGTTAGGATGTAGAAATTTCAAAGAAAGAGATAAAAAATAATAAGAAGAAGAGAAAAACCCTAATTTAGGCCATTTAACTACAAAATTAAATATTTTAAGAATATGATTAAATAAAATTATGAAAAATAATGAGTAGCTTAGACTAGCCTAATTTTAAATTTTAGAGGGATTATAGGGGTTTTAGAATGATTTTCTAGGGTTAAAAATGATATTTTACCAAAAGAAGACAGTTGAAATTAGTGAGGAAGTTGCGAGGCAAAATGGTCTTTTTGCCTAGTGCCTTTTGCCAACTTTCCTAGGGGAGGTATAAAAGTATATTCCATTGTAGTAGATACTCAAATTAATGGGGTCTTATTAGAGAATCCATGGAATTTTTGGGGTAAATTGACAAATTTTAGTGAATTTAGGGCCAAATGTAATTAAAGAAAAGTTTAGCGACCAAAGTGCAAATGTACAAAGTATTGGTCAGTTCTAGCCCTATATGAACTGTTTTGTTCTGGAATTCTCAGGGCATTTTGTGGCTTTAGAGAGAGGAAAAGCAAGGAGAAAAAAGAAGCGAGGAAGAAGAAGAAAACCAAGAAAAAAGGCATAGTAGGCTGAGTAGAGTTAAGTCCAAAGTAAGTTTAGAGAGAGAAAGCAAGGGAGAAAAAAGAAGGAAGAAAGGAAGAAGATATCCAAGTAAAAAGGTAAGGAAATTCTAGAAAATTCTAGACAAATTATTTTATTTTTTTTTTCTTGTGGAATTTTATACTATATCTCTACTTCTTTCAATTGTCTGAGGAAAAATATGATTTATAAATGAGTTTGGCTGCTAAAAGTGGCGATATGCTGGCCAAATTTCTAGAGAGAGAGTAAACCTCTCTAGTTGACAATTATGGATAAATTTTGTGCAAACTATGTGTTGCTTTAGAAATTTTGTGTTTCCATGGAATTACATTGAGTTTATGTGTTGTTTATGAATATGAGAACAAAGTAGGAATAGGAGGGACTCACATGGTTTTAAGAAAAGATGAGAGAAAATGACAAGAAAATATAGAAAAACAAGTTGAAACATGCAAGATAATAGTTTCAAGATTTCATAAGATTTCTGTGGCATAACCCTAGGTTGGCTGAACTATTTTGGCTTAGGAAAGGGCTTGGTTTTAGCTTAAATTTGATGCTAAAGAGTACCTTGGGGAGTGGTGTGGCTAAATGAAAAGAAATAATGGAAGGAAAGACCTAAATTTGAATCATAAGGGGAAGGAAACCAAGATTGGTCATGGAGGTGAGGTTGCAGAATTTTCTGCAATGTGTTTAGGTATAGGGCTGTGAAATTGTAGCACAATAAGGTTCCAATGTAAGCTAAATAAGTGGTTAACTAGAGAGGGAGATAAAACTAAAGAGAGTAAAGGGGTAGAGGTCTAATTTAGTGCCAAACCTAAGTAAAACTCATTAAAAGACTAGGATGATTTTAGTGCAGGATTTCTTGTAAAGATTTTCAGCAACCAAAAATTTCTATTTGAAAACTTATGAGAACCTAATGAGGTCTGAAATTAAGACTAATTAGAGGTTTAGAAGTGGACTAAGACAACTCCATAAGAAGGGAGAAGGAAATATAGCCCAAATTGGTTTAAACCTTTGACAAAATCTATTGTAGAATTTTCTGTTGAAAAATTCCAGTGCTTAAGTGATTTTGTTTGAGACTTGTATAAGGCTAATTGAGACCATAAAACAATGCCAATGAATGGTAGAAGGTGGCCACAACAACTCTAAAAGAAAAGGAAAGGAAATATGCCAATTTAGCTATAACTTTAATTAAAACCTAGTCAAATATAGTGTAAAGTATGTGTATAACCTAAAGAAGTAAAACTTAGAAGTATTTAGAGCAACCATAGGAGGTTCTATGTACCTCTAAGGTGCATGAAAGGAGTTGCAATTGAACTTAATAAAGTAAAGAAAAAGGGGTTAAAGAATGGTGTTAGGGGATAAAGGAAGGAAATAAAGAGCACGGAAAGATGTAAAGTCTTTCAAGAAGAATAAAAATTTAGGAAAAAAGAATAACATAAAACTTGACATTTGCATGTATTGTATCGTGCATGCACTGCATTTTTCTTACATACACACTTTCCACTTGTAAGTATAGTAGACTGAGCTGACTAAGTCCAGATCAAGTTGACCGAGCAGGTCATCCTTAGACTGTTAGCACGAGGAGTGGCATACCCTCTAAACCTTAGATTTTTCATTTAAAATGCAATGTTTTATGAACAAAATGACTTGTTCACTAAACCATATATTTATTTACATACAAAAACTTGGAAATAGAGTGCTATGTTCTAATTTCTGGTTCTACTTGCCTCTTTTATTTTTTATTTTTTGGTATTTTGGTGCTTCAACACTTAGAATAGTATGTCGGGTAGCTATTTGGGGCCAGTGGTTGTACTACAGGTGTAAATTTTGACTTTGGACCCGAGGGGTCTTAAACACCAAGGACTATGTAGTCTAGCCTGGAGTGGCGACCCATGGTTGTAGGCTACACAATGATGTAGCGGCAGACATTTTTTCATGACTTAGATATTTTCATGGTTTTACTGCCCTCAGACATGATATTGTCAATTGTGTGCACCTGATCAGAGTTATATGAGATCCTATGTGTGTTTATGATTATCTATTTTGGTTTATATGATAATGCTTTGATTTGAATGTCTTATCAGTATACTCAATGCAAAACCCTAACTATGCTGAATTATTCTCTTGTATTTCTCTATATATCTACTTTATGGCTTTATGGCACATGGAAGAAATGGAATACATTATACTCATTTATGTTTTGGATTTCTTATTGATAGAATAAACCTTGAAGTCAAACTTATGTATGCAATAAGTACAAACTGCTCTATTTCTCTTATGTTTAGGTCATATGCCATTCACTGGGAATATATGTTCTCATACTTCTTTAACTTGTAGACCTTGCTAGACGTACCTGCACTGATATTTGTATTCACACCACACTAGTTGGAGGCTGGGCTAGCAAGACTCTTTTGATGCTCAACTATAGTAGAAACTTAGTGTAGTACATGTACTAGACAATTTATTAGAAAGAGTGACCTGTATTTGATTTTATAAACTTATAGTTGTTGTGGTTATGGCTTAGCTGATGTGTAAACTGTTTTTCTTATTGGCTTGTGGATAAATAAGTCCAGTTAGAATGCAAACTATACTATCATCAATTTATAGCATGGTTGCTTGAGTTTAGTTGCATATAGACTGCACATAACTATTAATAGGTACTATAGGTTTGTTTATAGAGATGCTGGTTAGGGGTTATAATAGCCATAATGCTACTGAATTTTCCTTTCAACGGTAGATGGTTGTTGCCTCACTATCCCGCTTACTCCGGCAAATGAGAGATGTGACACAAAGTGCATATCTAAATAGCCCACACACATGATGTATGCACTATGATTCTTATAATATCAGATTTTCTATGATTCTCTCATTTCTCTAGACAAATGGACTAATATCCTAATTTGATGAATACTAGAAACATGACTTTCTGATGCAGATATGAATCTTTTAATTTGGATTTATTTGTTGTACTATGCTTTTGGAATTTTATGGAAATGTATGTTTAGCTAGTATATGAATAAAACCTGGGTATTTCCACTAAGATTGGTGATGTGCCATTCACTAGGACATTATATGCCTTCTTGTCATTGTGATTAGTGCTTGAAAGTGCCACATATGTATAACAGGTGGGCCTAGATCTCTATGTTTGGAGTTGGAGTGTTATCATAGTAAATGTATCCTAGTACAAAGGAGCTTGTGTTTTACATGGTATATAAGTAACATGTATTGTATAGATAGACTACAAGTATGTAATCTTCATGATAAGATTGTGGATGGATAGGCATGAGTAATGAGATCGTTCATATGATTATGATGAGAACTCGAGCTTAGTTGGCCCGACAATTGTACATGGATATGGGTAAATGTTCTTATTGTTGCCCTCAAGGCCAAGGGATTCTAGCCTTTGAGATGTCACGATATTTATCTATTCATTATGCCTTAGGTCATGTATGCATGTGTACTCATACAGGTTAAACACATGACATGCTAATGGCATAAATGGGTTACAACAGCTAGCATGCTGATAGGTTTTTCCTTGGTAATGTGTTGGTTGTTACCCCACTGTCACATTCATATCAGTGCATAGGTGGTGGGTGTGACATTATCATTCTCCTCAAAGTGCAGATCTTTATGCTTTGGTTCAAAATAGATTTTTTGCCTATATTGAGCTACTTGTTGTTTATCTATAATAATATTTATTTGCTCCGCTATGGCTTATACTATCTTTAGTCTAAATAGCTTTCTCTCCCTTTTTTCATCCCAACATATTGGTGTCCTACACTTTCTCCCATATAAACCTTCATAAGGTGCCATTCCAATGCTTCATTGGTAATTGTTATTATATGCAAATTTTGCTGAAAGCAAATGTTCATCCCAATTGCCTGAAAACTCTATAACACCCCCACATAACATATCTTCTAGTATTTGGATAGTTCTCACTAACTAGCCATCTATCTATGGGTGAAATGCTCTACTAAAATATAATTTAGTACCAAAGGCTTTTTGTAAACTCTACCAAAATCTGGAGGTAAACATGAGATTTCTATCGGATACTATAGAAATTGCTACCCTATCTAAATTAGGTCATTTAACTACAAAAATAAAAATTTTAAAATTTAAATGAATAAAATTATGAAAACTTGTAGATAGCTCAATCTAGTTTAGGTTTTAAAGTTTGGGGGATTAGAAGGACATTGAAATGATTTTCTAGGGTTAAAAAGAGAATTTTGCTCAAAAGGGACATAGTTGAAATTTATGAAAAAGATGAGGGGCAAAATAATCTTTTCTCCCCATGAGATATTGTTGGCTGAATGTGGGTATATTTAGACAGTTTATACCCGAAATTTCTACCAAATTTTCGTGGAGATAAAGAGAGAATTAATAAAGGAGGAAAGAAGAAAATAAGGGGCAGAAAAGTAAAAAAATGTAGGCTAGCCAATAAGAGTTAAGAGAGCTTCAAGAGGGGTTTTTTTTGTCGAATAAACCTGAAATTTGTAACTAATTCTTGTATGGAATTCTCCCCCACTTCATGCCCCATAGAGAGAGAAAGAAGAAGAGAAGAAAAGAAGAAGAAAGGGAGAACAAAGGAAGGAAACCAAGCAACCAAGGTAAGAAAGTTTGAGACAAATTCTAGAAAAGTGATTTGTATGTGATTTTTGTTGTAAGTTTCCATGCTATACATATATTTCTTTCAATTTCTTGTGGAAAACATGAATTTTGAGTAAGCTAAACTTCTAAAATTCTGAATGGGCTGAACTTGTAGAAAGAGAAGAAATCCTTATGCTTGTTGATTTGGATAAAACATGTAAGATCAATGTATTAGCTTTGAAAATTGATATTTATATGTATTTGTATGAGGTTTTCATGTTGCTTGTGAGGCTGAAAACAGAGCTGGAGTAGAGAGGAGTCACATGGAACCATAAAAGTTCTGGTTGCTGAAAATTTTCTGCAAGATGTCATCAACTAGTTGAACCCTTTAGGGCTAGATGAGGGCTGATTTTTACTTCGAATTTAATGCTAATAGAGGTATTAGAGGGTGCTTAAGCCAAAGGAAAAAGAATTAGAAGAAGGAACCAAAAATTTTAAGTCTAGGATGAGCTATTCTTAAAGGGAAGATGGAGTTAGACTCTGCAGAAAAATTTCTGCAATACTCATATGCATAAGCCACAAAAATGAAACATAATTAGACTCAATTGCAAGCCTAATAAGTTAATAGTTAAGAGGTTTAGCTAACACAATAAGTGGGGGGGGGGGGTAGAGAGCTAAATTAGAACCTAGATTATGTAAAACTCTATAGGAAGTCAAGGTATGGGAATGCAAAACGTTTCTGCAAATTTTCAGCATACTAGGCTTTTGGGTTAGAGCATCTAACAGAGTTAATAAGACCTTAAAGCAAAGCCAATTGGGAGGTTAACCTAGAGACAAGGAATGATCAGAAGTCCAATTTAGTACCCAACTAAATGAAACACATTAAAGGACTAGGATGCTTAAGTGCAGAATTTTTCTTGCAAAGATTTTTAGCAACCAAAATGAGTTCTGAGAGACTTATAAGGAATCACATAAAGTCTAAAATCTAAAATAATTAAAGGTTTAGACATAGGCCAAGGAAATTCCATAAGAAGAGGAAAGAAAATAACTCCAATGGGCTTAAACTTTTGGCAACATCAATTAATTGAGTACAAATTTTCTGCAAGAAAATTTCCAGCACCTAAGTGGTTTTATTTAGGACTTATAGGACACTAATTGAAACCCCAAATTAAAGCCAATGAATGCCTTAGAGAGTAATTAAGATAATTTTAAGAGAAAAGGGAAGGAAATTGTTCAATTTAGCTAAAACCCTACTTAAAACCTAGTCAAGTATAATTTAAACCATGCGCATCATCTTTAAAAAAAGCAAGAATTAGAAATAATTGAAGCAACTTTAGGAGGCTCCACATACCTCGAGAGTACACGAAATGGGGCTTAAATATAAGTTAAGATGGGATTTACAAGAAAGATAAAGGCATAGGCAAAAGAATAGCTTAAAACTTGATGTTTGCATGCATTGCATCATGCATACACTACATTTACTTACATACACGTCATTCCCTTGTAGGCACAGTAGACTAAGTAGAGTTAAGTCTAGAGCCAATTGATCAAGCAAGTCATCCCTAGGCCATTAGCATGGTGAGTGGTATACTCTCTAAACCTAGGATTTTTCATTTCAAATGTAATATTTTATGAACAAAATGACTTGTTTACTAAACCATATATTTATTTTCATACAAAACTTAGAAATAGAGTGTTATGTTATGACTTCTAAATATATCTGCTATTCAAGATATTTTCTAGCATTTTGGTGCTTCAGCACTCAGACCGTATGTTGGGTAGTCATCTGGGGTAGGTGGTTGTACTACAAGTCTATGTTATGACTTTGGACCCGATGGGGTTTCAGATGCCAAAGACTGTGTAGTCTGGCCTGGAGTAACAACCCATAGTTGCAGGCTACGTAGTAATGTAGCGCCCGACATGTTTTCATGGTTTTGATATTTTCATAGTTTTACTGCCTTTAGACATGATATTGTCACTTGCGTGCACTTGATCAGAGTTATATCAGATGTTATGTATGTATGATTATGATTCTTCTATGATCTCTCTGCTTTAATTTTAATGAGAATGCTACACTTGATTTGATTTATCAAAATAAAACAAAAACAAAAACTCAAATATAAGATCATGCATATACTAATCAATTTATGCCTTGTTTATCTGTTCTTGCCCTATGGATTTCCTATTACACGAAATAATTAAAATAACTTTATATTTATTTCTACTTTGATTTAGCTTGTATGCAATTCACTGGGAAGTTGCATTCTCACTCTCTCTATTTTGCAGATTTTTGCAAGATACACTGTGTTTTTACTTACCTGCACCAGCACTTGAGACTCCACTTCGCAGTAGATGCAGGTTGGGCTAGCAAGACTTCAGTTATCATTGTTTGTTGTAATTAGCATCTAGTAAGTGTGTTAGGCATTCCATTGGAGAGTTAGGCATGTATATGGGATAGTGTATGCAGTGATTATATTTCTACTGCTCTGTAAATTAATTTGCCTTACTATATGGTAGAAGAATTAGTCTAGTTGGCACCTAAATAATGTTTGCATAGTTTAAAGTATGGTTGTCTATGCTTAGCTATCTATAGAGTGTATATAATTGCCATAGGTTCCATAGGTTCAATTACAGGAATACTAGATAGGGGTAACAGCAACTGTTACTCTGCCAGATTTTTTGTCTTGACAGTGGATGGTTGTTGCCCCGCTATCACACTCGTTTAGGTAAAGGAGGGTGTGACATTGCCAGTTTGAGAAAACTTCTCACCTTTGTGACGTTTGTCGCCAGCTCTTATTTAGGTGTAACTTCTATCCTCCAAGGATCCACCAACACTCCCTCAGCAGATATCACATGTCCCAAGAATACTATTTTATCAAGCAAAAATTCACATTTGCTTAACTTAGCCTACTACTATTTTTTTGCTCAACGTCTACAATGCAGTCCTTAAATGCTCAATATGCCCTTCTCTACTTTTATAGTAAATTAGTACATCATCAATGAATACCACAACAAACTTAACCAACTATGGCTGGAACACCCAGTCATCAAATCCATAAATATTAGGGTGCATTAGTTAGTCCAAAGAGTATTACCAAGAACCCATAATACCCACACCTTGTCTTGAATGCAATCTTGGGTATATCTTCTTCCTTGATCTTTAGCTGATGATACCTTGATCTCAAGTCTATCTTAGAGGATACCCAAGCACCTTGCAACTGATTAAACAAATCTTCTATTATTGGTAGCAGGTGCTTATTCTTGATTGTCATTTTATTTAGTTGCTTGTTATCTATGCATAATTTCAAAGTGCCATCCTTTTTCTTTACAAACAGTACTGGTGCTCCCTAAGAAGAAGTACTCAATTGGATGAAACCTTTGTCAATTGAGTCTTAAAACTCCTTTAGTTCTATTGGTCCCATTTTGTAGGGAGCATGTGCAACAGATTGAGTGCTAAGGATCAAGTCTATTCCATACTCAACCTCTCTATCTGGTGGTAGTCCCAATAACACATCTAGAAATACTTCCAAAAATTCATTCACCATAGGAATGTCTTCCAACTTGGGAGTTTTGGCTTCCTTATTTTGCATACATGCCGAATAAGCTTTGCATTCCTTCTTAAGGAGTTTAGTGGCTGTTTAGTGTTGAGATGACACAAGTACGTAAGATACACCATTTACCCACAAAATACACTTCTCTACCATGTGGTAGCTGTAAACTAACCTCACTCCTAAAACAATTTACTTTTGCCCTATATGCCATTAACTAATCCATATCCAAAATCACATCAAGGTCATACATATCTAGTGGAATTAAGTCCCTGATTAACTCAACTCCTTCTATGCTAATATTGCATTGTTTAAATACTTAATTTGATATCAAAGTCTTCCCTACTGGTGTAGAAATGGCTATATTTTGCTCCAATTTGTCTGGTCTCAAACCCAGCCTAGTGGTTAATGTAGTAGATATTTAAAAAAATTATGTATATCTAGAATTAATCAAAACATATGCATTAGTGCCAAAAAATAGATAGTGTACTAGTAACGGTGTTTAGAGCAGCCCTAGCCATAATCGAGTCTTGGCAAAAGCATAAGGCTCTACTCAAGATCTACTCAAAGTCATTCCCTATCTCGTAGTCTAGGCTTTACTATCTTAGGCTAGGGGTCTTTATTGAGTCTCCAATCTAGTAGATGCCCCAACACTCTGTACTACCTCTAGATAGTCTCTCCTAATGTGTTCTGTCTGTCTACATTTTGTAATATACTCTTGAGTGCTTCATACACTCTCCTCTGCCCCCTTTAGCTCTTGAAACTTTGCTACTCCCTGGTGCTATAGTAGTGGACTGTGGCTACCGCTGCACTAAACAGAAGATAGATACTAATCATGTCCTAGGCCTGCCTAAAGTGTCTCCTTCCCTATCAGTTGGTAAAGTAATCATCTGCCTCTTCTAGATCTGCCTCTCTCCTATCAAATGTACCTCCTAGAGCACTCCTCTTGGATCACATAGATTATGCATAGTCCTTCCATGCTCTATTACATATAGGAGTTGTATGCTATTTTTAACTTCAAAGGCATGCTATAATAATAGGAAGAACCAAAACTCTAAGAAAAGTATTTTGAAATTAAAACTTCAAGATAAGGTTAGAATTAGCTTAAAAGTGTATCTTTGACGAATTATTTCATGTTCCTTTAAGGTTTGATGCAGTTTTAAGGGAAGATCAAGATGCAATATCAAGGGTAGCCAAACCATAGGAAGGGATGGAAGCTAAGCATAGAAAATGAAGATTGAGAGAACACCTAGGGGTAATAGAATAGGAAAACAATAATTAAGTCATCTAAATCTCTTGACATGCATCTTTATTTCACATTTAGAGTATATAACTTATAATTGCATATGGTTACTTATAGGAAACAGGGAAACAAATTTAAGAAAACCTTTGTTAACTTTTAGGGCCAAATAGTAGACTACATGCTAGGTGAGTAGTTTTCCTCATAAACTTAGTATTTTGACAAGCAATTACTATTTCAAATTAATGAATAAATTCACTGTGTTTTGTTATGTTTTCTAAAATGGAAATAGGAATAAAGATTATTTTCTGCACATAATTGTTCTATTGGAATTTATGCCATGTTTGTATTCTTAAAATGGTACTATTCACCTAGATAATCTGTTGGATAATCACGATGATAGATCTAGACCCATGGTAGTCCTACATAACATTGTCCCAATAAAAGGACCAAAGCATCACCAAGCCATGTGTGTTTGTTCATAGGAGTGGTGCGCCCATGACACGATTCTCATGGCAAGTAGCATTGAGTAGATTTGGTAGACACGTATGGTATGATATGTATGATGTAATACACATAATTCAAAGATTATATTTGATCTACATGCACGTATGGCCTAGTGTTACCGACAAACAAAGCCACTCATGTTTTTGCTTCCTTTGATAGCTCTCCTACATGTTTTTAGCTATGACTAGATCTACAAGCCCAATAGGTGACATGGTAGGGTTTTTCTATGATGATTACATGAGTACTATTCTGCATATACTACGATATGAATTTATTTTATGAATGATTTTACTAAATTCTATCTAATTACAAAGGTTTACATTTTATGAATTTATGTGTGTCTGAAAATATTCATGCGCTCCCTTATTTTGTTAAAAAGCCATTCCTTGGGACAACAGTTTCACTACTTTCATCTTCCCACATAGGTATTAGGAGCACATAGCTAGTGATAATAGCAGTTGCCTCATTACCTTAGCATCACATGCATTCTAGTGGAGGCTGGGCTAGCTAGTTAATTGTACATTAAATATGATAAGTTATATTATTCAATAGACGTATTTTAGAATATAAAGACATTTTAGATCAAGTATAGCGAGCCAGCCATGATAGAGGCCATAGTGACTGATATTCTTTTGTTTCTATTGGACACAAGAGGGTGTTAGTTACTGCTCCACTATCATGCCTTGCCCTATTAGATAGGGAGGTTAAATCATGATAGTTAAAATGGTTAAAAAGCCCAAGTTTCAGAGGCATTAGACCAAGGTTACAAAATGCTCAAGGTATAGGTTCATGCATGGTAGATACCTATGTGATTGCTTTCTAGTTTGCATAGTGTGAGATAATGAGAGGTACATGATGCATAATAGGAAAGGAAAAGGAAGGTAGTTTAGAGAAAAGGATTTGACCAACCTCATAGAGAAACATTCAGTGCCATACTAGCTATACATAGAGAGGTAGGAACATTGCATTTCTATGATATCATGTACAGTATAAGAAACTTTAGTTTAATTTTTATTCCTGACTTTCAAAGTTTATGAATATGATAGCTTAACCTATAAAAAGATATTCAACAGAGCAAGAAATCTAGAAGGATTAAAGGGTTGCTTGTATTACTAATTTAGTGTAGAAAAATAAATGGTTTTAGGGAGATGGGGAAAAACTTTTGGTATAAATAGGGAAATATTATACAGCGCTAAGGAGTGGAATGTGAGGAAATACCTTGAGGATATTTTATTTATTCTATGGATAATTAACGATTGATGCAAAACGTAAGGTGCAAAATAGTATAGAGTTTGAATTTGATCGGGGTCTCGAATAATGGCAATTAAGAGACTTTGGTCAATGAATTAATAAATGACCAAGAGTGGGACACATGTGTTGCATTGCAAGTTTTGTATCCAAGAGGAAAGTTAGGAAAGCTCAAAAAATATTAATGGATAGTTGAGGGCTTAAAGAGTATGACCTTACAGCTAAAATAGTAGAAACAATAAAGTATGGCCTGATCATAACTTAGAAATATGTGCTTTATGTAATGATTGGGCATAATTAAGACGAAAGGTTTTAAAGATGTTTAAAGCACTAAGAAATGATTCTTGGTAGGACAAAACTTGTTTGGGAGATTTAGGATGATTAGAAATTATATAGCCCTATCACCACAAAAAATGTTAGCTTTTCGATGGAAAATTATTGAAGGACTAAAATCATTGAATTGCCAACAAAAAGAATTTTTCTGTCAAAAATTTTCAACGAAATTTTCGATGGATATTTCCAGCAGAATTTTTGATAGATTTTATCATCGGAAAATTTCTAGTGACATTTTCAAGGAATTTTTGATGGATTTTTCCATATAAAAAAATTTTTGGCAACATTTCTAGCGGAATTTCTGACATATTTTTCTGTCGAAAAATTTTTGGTGATATTTTTTAGTGGAATTCCTTATAGATTTTTTGGTCATAAAAATTTTTGTGACATTTTTGGTGGAATTTCTGACTAAATTCTTTTGTCAAAAAAATTTATGGTGACATTTCCAACGGAATTCCTGATGGAACTTTCGATCAAAATTTTTTTTGATGAAATTTCTAATACACTTTTTCATCGAAAAATTTATGACTATCATTTTCGATGGAATTTATGCCAGACTTTTCCGTCAAAAATTTCTAGCCAAATTTCCGACATAAATTCTAATGAATTTTCCATTAGAAATTTCTGACGAAATTTCAA